>ML810080.1:17470-79384 GCA_009831015.1 Picea engelmannii
AAATGCGTATGGGTCGCTGTGTGGCGGTTCAACCTTCTTTTCGCTGTAATCCTTAGCTGCATGCAAAAAACCTTTGAGATGAGAGCAGAGATCCTTCTTTTCGCTGTAATCCTTTGCTGCATGCAAAAAACAAACTTCAATTCGCAAACGCGACTGAGCATAAAAAACTTAAATTATCAAACGTTTACAGAATGCGTATGGGTCGCTGTGTGGCGGTTCAAGTCGCGCGTGCATGTGACTGTCCATTAAACGCCCTTCCCCGTGCGTGGATGCATGCCGCTCTGTGTAATGCGTGGAGGTCGTGGCGCCGCTCTGTGTTATGCGTGGAGGTCGTGGCATTCCTATATATTAATCACTGAACGTGTCAATTATACATGTGCACAGTAAATTTTTAAGTATTCTTAGGTAAATGTAAAAAAGTAAACATGTTAACGGATGTCTTTATAAATGCACGGAAGTTATGAGCAATAAATCTGGTTCATTCATTTTGGAGGACGACTAAGAATATGCCCGCATCTTGAATGCTTATCCATCAAATTAGGGTTGAAAGATCATTAAGATTAAAAGATCATTAATTCTGCCCATTGCCAATAGGTATACGCCTATCGGCGTAATGACAATCACAAAATACCTATTTAAATTAATAAATAAATAAATTATTTAAAAAAAAAATTAAAAACTTTATAAAAAATGGATTTTTTTTTTTAATAAAATAGGTCAAGTCTATTTGACTGATATTTTAGACAAGTATAATAAAGGTCAATCAAAATTTTATTGTTCAATTTTGTAAGTTCATATTATAATATTTTTTTAATTTTTTTTTTTATGAATTTCTTGGATTCAAATATTCTAGATTTTACTTTGAGTATCATCTTGGAAATAAGGATAAGTACTTGTGAATTTTTCTAAAACTTTATAACGTAAGAAAAAAAAATCTATGGAAATGAAATGAAACATTGTTGCTTTTATTTTTAATTTTCTATTTTAAATGATAACAACTTAAAAAAAAAAAGATTATAAATAAAATTAAAAATATTCCATGAAAATCGTTATGTAACATAATTCAATTTTTAATCTTCTATTTTAAATGATAACAACTTTTAAAAAAAGATTATAAATAAAATTAAAAATATTCCATGAAAATCGTTATGGAACACAATTCAATTATAAAAGGTCATTGACACCATTTGAGTGACACCATTTGAGGATTATAAATAAAATAAAAAATATTCCATGAAAATTCCTATGTAACAAAATTAAATCATAAAAGGTCATTGACACCATTAAAAATGATATACACTCTAAAGGGGAGAAGGTTTGGGCCTTTAGGAATGTAACACTCTAACACAAAAGTAAATTGCTATGGAGATGACATAAAGCAATGTGATATATTTATTTTAGATTTCTAATTAAGTAAAATATTCATAAATAGTGTATATCAATTAATTAAAAAAACTAATATTTATCAATTAAGGTCTCATTAATAGTGTGGCATGTTACATAATTAGAGGCCAATTGTTTATGTTTTATTGATAAAAATAAAGTGGATAATTATAGGCAAGTTGTTTATGTTTTATTGATAAAAATAAAACAGATAATTATAAGCAAGTTGTTATGTTTTATTGATCAAAATAAAGTTGATAATTAGAGGCAAGTTGTTTATGTTTTATTGATAAAAATAAAGTTCCAAGGGTATTAACTAGTGAGAAGCTCTCATATGTAAATCCAATTTTTAATTTAGAAAGAGGTGTGAGGCTAATGCACATTTGAGTTGCTAATTTGGAGGGAGGATTGTATGCTTATGCACATCTTTTTTTTTTTTGGATGGTTGTGAGGAATGATTGTTATTCTCCCCACCTAGTTCAATTCCCATAAATGACATGTTAAGTTCATAATGAGCATGTTGTAATGGCTTCGAGCCTATATGTAATGGAAAGTTGCCTTTGATTCAATTGAATAGCAAGACAACTGCTTTTCTGGGGAAAAATGCTTATGCACATCATTGTTGTTAATGTATAAGGAGATATACATGCTTTTTGTTAGAATAAAATTTAGAATTGAATAAGTGTCAATTTAATAGATCAGTCAACAAAGTCAACAAATATAGATTTTTGCATTTTCGCTATACTTTTTCTTGGATCAAAACCCTAGGATTGGTGCTCTAATACCAAATGTAATGTACCAATTTCTTAAATTATCATAATAGAACACAAGTACACACCATGCACAAAATGTGAGTGTGGGGCACAACTACAAGATAGATAAATTACATAATAACTCCTTAAAGAATAGGGGGACCCCCTCCAAATAACCAAATACCTTTCATACTTCACAATTTTCATCTCCAATAATGACTACATGATCTCTTATATATAGCTATTCACACTTGCACATGTGACCCCTTTATCACTAGGCCAACCCTATTACATATGTATTTACACATTACATGTACATTTAGGCCCATATATGCCCCCCTTGGGTCATAACATCGACGTACTAGAATTTTTCACTGGAGTAGCAGTAACTCGGTGCACCATACTTTTTCACTGGAGTAGCAGTAACTCGGTGTACCAGACTTTTTCACTGGAGTAGCCCACTGCATACCGGAATTTTTCATTGAAGTAGCATTAACTCAATGTACCATACTTTCTCACTGGAGTAGTCGTAACATGCATGTGAATGACTATATGTTGTCATTGTCACATGTTGAAGCTATTGCCCTAGAATCACATTGTAACTCATCACTCCCTCTTACTAGGGAATTCCTTCTGGACCACACCAAGCTTGTATCTAAAGTACACAAACTTCACTCTCGACAGAGGCTTGGTCGACACATCAATTGTATTCTCATCTATAGTGACATACTAGAGCTTCATTGCTCCCCTCTGTACCATATCTATGATATTAAATGGTACTTGATCTCGATGTGATTGGACTTGTCATGGAACATCGGGTTCTCTGTCAACTTAACACAACTCTGGTTGTCACACCAGATATAAGTCGCCTCTAACTCGAGATCAAACAATCTCGTAAGTCACTTCTGAAGCCACATTGCTTCACTGCTAGCTGAAAACGTTGTTATATACTTTGTCTCATCTGTACTAAGCGCCACACTAATCTTCTTCTTGTTGAACAATAAGATTATAGTTGATCCCATACTAAAGTAACATCCAGATATACTCTTTCGGTCTACAACATTACCGACCCAATCTGAATCAATAAAGCCTTGTAGGCTTATCTCACAATCTGAAGCATATCTGAGTCCATAATCAATCGTACCCTTCAGGTACCTTATCACATGTTTTGCTGCAATCAAGTGAACACATCTTGGCTCAACCATATATTGACTCAGTGTGTTCACCGCAAAACATATATTTGGCCTCGTGTTTGTTAAGTACATCAACGAACCAATCATCTATCTATACATGGAGGAATCCACTGTCTTTGAAGATGTATCACTCAATAATTTCAAATTTGTCACCATCGATGTATGCATGGATTTACAATCCATCATTCTGAATCTCTACATTATATTTTCCTTGGCACATGAAAATCTCATCCAGTTTCTGCCACACCTCTAGACCCGAGAATTAATGCATCATACCCAAGTCTTTCATCTCAAACTATGATGCAAGATTTATCTTGCACTTAGCGATGAGCTTCTCGTCTCTTGTTAGAAACAACCTTGTAGTAAAGTTCAGACTCCGCTTTACTCTTGGTAAATCCCAAGCTCATCAGGAAAATGTCTGATCTGGCATATCATGCCCTGGGTGCCTGCTTAGGCTCGTACAAGGATTTCTTCAATCTGCAGACATGCAACTCCTTCTCATGTGTCTTGTGGCTGCTCTACGTACACTTCTTCTGGCTATTGGAGCAAGTGTCTTGTCATAATATTCTTTCTCGTGTTGGAATAATCTTTTGGACACAAATCAGGATTTATACATCTATATGCTTCCATCAACAACATGTTTGATCTTGTAGATCAATTTGGAAGTCACCATTGAATTCTCTTCTGGTCTCAAGGAAAAAGATCCATATCCCAGTTCTTTTGACTGGCTTCCTACTATGTCACTAAAACAAGGTCTAATTAAGCAAGGGAATCCTCCTAGGAGATATCACATCTCCTAGAATTCTTTGAAGCTACAAAATAACCTCCTCAAACCATGGCACCTGATTGTCATTCCTGGAAGGCGTCTCTCTCTCCCATCTAAATCTGAGGGGGAATACTTTCTGAATGAAAGTCTCTAATCTACTGACTCTCTCTAAGATCAGGCTCACTCTGAGTCTTCATGCTCCCTCTGAAGCTTGACTCCCTCTGAGTCTATATAATCTTCTGTATGTCATGATTTTCTATGAAGTGTCCTTTGAATGGTCCTGGGGAGGCTTCTCCTACCTACTAGATCGTGAGGGATGACTACCTATGAACTCTAGCTCCTTCTGAGCTGGTATTTGGTGGGGCCATCTGCGTCACCACTGGTGGAGCCATCTGCTCCTCATGATATGGATCATCAATATTATATATCTTTTCACCTTTCAAAGTGTCACGGGACCATGTTGGTCTCTTCTTGGTTAGTGCAACGATTTTGGGTAGGCCCTTCTAGCTCTACTAACTCTTCTTGATGATTTGAAGAGTAATCAACTACACCAGAGGGTTTTTTTCGATCATCTTTGGAGCCTTCTTCTCCTTACATTCAATCGCCATATGAGATACTCATTATCCCACAAAAGTACCCTCCTTCATCTTATTTTTCTTCGATACATGGATGTATATGATCGAGTGTACAACTTCTTAGTTGGGTAGTCTGCTCCATGTCTCAAACTAGAGACTATCTAATATGTTTTCTCTTGCAACCGTCACTATATCTTCCCTCAGAGTTATCATCCGTGACCTTCCCAGAACAAGACCAACAAAAAGGAAAAACAATAGACAAGAATAATACTCTTATGAAAACAATAACGAGAACAATCATCAGAGTAGCTCCTTCTCATAGCTATCACTTGTGACCTCCTTGGAACAAGAGCCAAGATAAAGATGCAATAATAAGAAATAGGAACACCATCTTCCAGTGTTGTGACCAATCATTAATCCATGGTAACCTGCCCGAGACAAGAGCAACAAGAGAAAAATAATTTCCAATATAATAGTATTTTCATAAGAACATATCTATGTTAACAAGAATAAAAGACAATTTCATGGTAATCATCATAGCATTACCAAGGTGACTTACCTGGAATCAAAACAAGAAGTATCTCCTAGAGGAGATGTTAGTTCATCTTGCAAACAAGTACAATAAGCATTTATATTAATAGTACTCACATGTTACCAAGTGTTCATTGTATCTAGTAGTAATAGAACCTTTCAAGGATTGTTGTCATAACTATAATGTTTATTTGTAATGTAGAAAAAACTTGATATGTGCAAATTGGAAACTTGTCAATTTAATCAATCAAACCTGGAACCTGGAGTCTTATCTTCAAGAATGAGTGTTGTTGCTTTCCCTCCGAGTCTCCTTTACTCCAGATGACAAGTATTCTCTCCAACTTGTCCCATGTACTAAGACAATATGCTTTCTTGACATAAATATGAGTTAGGGAGTATAATGCAAGTAATATTGAAAATCTCAACCTTAATCAATCTAATACTTTGACTAGAGTCAACTCATAAATTTAACTTTGAACAAAGGTAGTGTGATAATCATAACTTCAATAGATCAAAATACAACTATATGTTCATAACATCACAATAATGTCATAACAACTAGAGGCATATCAAAACAATCAAACCTAGAGTGTGTTGTTCCTCTAACTGTGCTGGATCTGTGATTTTTTCTTCGACAAAAGATCCCTTCTCCTGCAAAAATCCTCAAGATAGTGCTACAGTTTAAACATATACGAGTATATACCTCTGTACCATTCGACAACAACGACAAGTAATGGCGAATCCAAAAAATTCAAAGTGTTCCAATTTGCAATCTAAATATAGCTGGGGATGTGCTAGGGTAAGACACATTAGGACAACCAAAATTTAGTCCCAATACTTCACAGAAACTTTCATTGCAATTGGTGTTGCAACTGGTACTACAACTGGTGTTGCAACTGGCACTGCAACTGGCACGAAGAAACTGGCATGAAGAAATTGGCACTGCAAACCTAGGGTTTTATGAGGAAACCCTAATTTCTCAACTTCAGAAATTTGCAGATCTGATCCGGGCAAGAGATATGCCCTACTTAGGTGACCTTATTAGTGGGTTCATTAAGTGCTCAATGATCTTGACAATGGGGGAAAACGAGGATCTTCCTTCCAACAATTAGACTGTTACGAAGGAAACCAGCTCCGATACCATGTTAAAATTTTGGTATACTCGTTTAACCATAAACAATATCACATCATTGTCACCCAACCATAAGCATTCACTATGCCGCCCCCGAGCACACTAACCTTTTCTTAGATATAATTATTTCGACAAGTCCACACTAGAACCAACAAATAAACCCTAGCCACAATACTGCTGCAACATTGACACAATAACCATACAAAGATAGCATACCTTACACCAAGAGAAGCACAAGAAAAATACTAGAAAGACTGCTACACTATTCCTCTAGACTTGTTCCCTCTCCAACTGCAACTGCAGCTCTCCAAACTTGCACCCTTTATGCCACTACAGTTCCTCCTTAGACTTGCGCACTGGCTAAGCGAGTGAGTGTACAAATGAGATAAGGCGTCACCTTATTTATAATTATTTGGCCAGTGAACTTTTCCCATAGGGTCGACCTGTCTTTTCTGGAAAATATAATTTACTTTGACTTTTTATGGTAGGGCCGAATTCTCTTTCTAGGGTTTCCACATATTTCTTTAATGGTTATATTACTTCCAAAATATTATAATCTAAGTACAAAGGTTACAGTTGGAGGTTAATACCTCCCACATCTACCAAAACATTAACAAAACGCATAAATAATCTTAACTTCAGGTGTCAAAGTTCATATTTGGTATTGGTAGCCAAATGGAAACATCTGTTCAAAGAAAATCCATGGGAGAGAAATAGAGGAGGTAAGGCACATGCAAAGGGAACCACCAAGAAGAGACACCGATGTAAAGAGGAATGATGGATGCTTCTATTGTAGTAATCTTGGTCATTTTTCTAAGGATTGTAGGAAGAGGAAATTTGATGAATCCAAATATAGGAGGCATTCAAGGAATTATCTTGATAAATATGTCACAGTAAGAGATGATTTAAAAAATCTCAAATTATTTATTTCCGATGCTTCTTTATTAGCAGAAACTAATTATTCTTATGCATGGTTTATTTATATTGGTGCTTCAATTCATATGTCATGCAATAGGGATTGGTTTGAAACTTATTATGAGATCAATAATGGTTCTACTATTTATCTAGGAGATGATAGATCACATCAAATTAAAGGTTATGGAGATATTTGTGTGACAATGACTAATGGTCAGGAGAAACAAATCCAGAATGTGATGTATGTTCCTAGAATTAAAAATAATTTAATTTCAGTTTCCACTATTGTAGATCAAGGTTTAAAAGTTGAATTTGTTAAAAGTCATGGTGTTTTGTGAAGGATATACATGATCACTACAAAGTTGTAGCGACGGGGGTCAAAGTTGGAGGACTATACAAGCTTGATGTCACAAGGAAGAGTCATCAAGCATTGGCATCAACAACTATGTCATAGGAAGAATTATGGCATCAAAGATATGGTCATATTAATCATAATTATTTAATGTTCCTTCATAAGAAAGAAATGGTGGAGGGTCTTCCAAATCTTAAGAATGAGCATATTTCATGTGAGGGGTGTGCACTAGATAAACAACACGGGGAAGAGTTTCCTACACATACAAATCATAGGAAATGAGAAATGCTTGTGCTTGTGCATATAGATGTGTGAGGTCCTATGCAAACAAAGTCTCTTGGTGGAGCATATTATTTCTTTATATTTATTGATGATAGAACTAGATATACCTAGGCCTATTTTATCATAAAGAAAAGTGATGTTTTTGAGTATTTTAAATAATTTAATAATTTGGTGGAAAAACAAAAAGACAAGTACATCAAGATTCTTCGATCAGATCAAGGAGGAGAATACACATCAAGGGATTTCTTCAAATATTGCAAAGACAATGGAATAAAACAACATTTATAGTGCCACATACTCCTCATCAACATGGAGCAGTTGAATGGAAAAATTGAACTTTGGTTGAGTGTGCTCGAAGCATGATAAAAGGTAAAAACATTTATAATGGTTTTTGGGTTGAAGTAATTAGTATTGTTGTATATATAAAAATAGAAGTCCTACAAAGAGTTTAGAGCACAAAACACCTTTTGAAGCATTTTATGGCTTTAAACCAATAGTAAGTCATCTAAGAATTTTTGGAAGCAAAACATTTTCTCATGTTCCTTAAGAAGTTAGGAGAAAGCTTGATGCCAAGGAAATCAAATGCATTTTTATTGGTTATTGTACTGATCACAAAGCATATAAAATGTATGATCCCAACACACATAAGGTTTTTGCAAGAAAATATATATTATTTCATGAACATGCATATGAAGGTCAAAAACATGATAGTAATGGTGTATGGAATCTTCCTAATGACAATGATGAAAGTGTCAATGAAGATGATCTTAAATATGTTAAAGATGAATATTTATGCAACATGGACACTTCAAGAAGCCAGAATTCACCAAGAAGGGATGAAGGAAATCCACATAGTAGAAGAAGAGGTGAAGGAACTCCACAAAGTAGTATAGCACTAGGGATATCAACACGACAAACTCATACACTTGTCAGGTACAAAGACTATGCAATAATGACTCAAGTTATGAATGTAGTGGAGCCTTTAAATTTTGAGCAAGCTAAATACCATAGAGTATGGATGGACGGTATGAAAGAAGAACATGATTCTATCATGAAAAATGAAACATGGGAATTAACAGAACTTCCTAAGAATAAAGTCCCTATAGGATCAAAATGTTTGTTCAAGTCTAAATTTAATGTTGGCAGTATTATAGACAAGTATAAATCTAGATTGTTTGCAAAGGGTTATTCACAGAAAGAAGGAAGTGATTATGAAGACACTTTTGCACTTGTATCTAAGATGAATGCCATTAGGTTAATTACTGCAATGGATACTAAGTATAATTGGAAACTACATCAGTTGGATGTTAAGTCAAATTTTCTGAATGGAGAATTAAAGGAAGATGTTTATCTTGTGCAACCAGAGGGGTTTGTAAAACATGGCAAGGATCATCTTGTTTGCAAGTTAAAGAAGGCATTTTATGGACTTAAGCAGGCACCCAGGTCATGGTATATGAAAATTAATACTTTCTTCTTTCAACAAGGTTTTATTAAAAGTAAAGGTGATCCAAATATTTATATCAAGAAGGATGGAAATGGTCATGTTGCTTTGATTTCTTTGTATGTTGATGATATGATCATAACAAGAAATGTTAATAAGTTGATTGAAGAAATAAAAAGATTGTTGTCGCGGGAATTTGAGATGAAATACCTTGGTCAGTTGCATTATTGTTCAGGCCTTGAGGTATGGAGAGAATATGGTAAGGCACTAATCACAAAAATAAAGTATGCAATGGAGTTAATTAAGAGGTTTAATATGAGTGAATGTAAACCAGTTTCTACTCCATTAGAACTGAATATTAAGCTCAACAATGATGATGAAACTAAATAAATGAATGGTACTTTGTATCAACATTTGGTGGGAAGTCTGAATTATCTAACTACAACCAAGTCAAATATTGCATATTTAGTTAGCATACTTAGTCAATTCAAGGCTAATCCTCACAAAAATCATTGAAAAGCAGCAAAGAGATTCCTTCAATATTTGAAAGGGGCTATTAATTTTGGTATCGAATATTATTCAAATTCAGATTGGGTAGGAGATCTAGATGATAGAAATTTAGCCACATACTATGAGTTCATAATTATATCCAGGATCGTGTCACGGACCAAAAAGAAGCAACCAATTGTTTCTTTTTCATCCACTGAAGCCGAGTACAAAGCTCTATGCAGTGCCACCTGTGAGACAATTTGGTTCTAGTGGATTCTTGAAGATGTGGGAGAAGAGAAAAATGTACCAATAGTCATCAAATGTGATAACCAAAGTTCCAACAAATTGGAAAACAATCTAGTGTGTCATGCCAAATCAAAGCATATTGAGACACAACATCATTTTGTAAGAGAGAAGATACAGTCAAAGGAAATTGACTTGGTATATTGTAATACAAATGATAATGCGACATACATGTTTACAAAGCTTCTTAGAAAGGGGAAGTTTGAAATTTGTAGAGATAAGTTAGGTGTTGTAAAAAATACATTTCTAGATTAAGAGGGGGTGTTAGAATAAAATATAGAATTGCATAGGTGTCTACTAGGTGCCAGATTAATAGATCAATTAGCAAATCTAGATCCATTGATTTAGGAAACAATTACAAAAAAAATTCTCTATAAATGTAACATGTTCAAGCAATAATATTCAGTGAGCGTGAATGAGACAATTCGTCTCATCTCTTTGATAGAATCGTTGCATTTGTGTTCTATTGCATTTTTATGATTCGTTTATCAACATTACAGAGAAGCATATTTTGAAAATGACTCATGGTTGGGGGTGGGGAGTGGAGGGTTCCATTGTTTTACTCTCCATTCTTCTATTCTTCATTATGATCTCTTGCTAGTGAGAAACTCACTAGTTATCTTTGTGTAACTCGTGAGCACACTACATAATCACTAGTTGCCCTTAGAAAACTAGCTAACATGTCCTATAGTGGCTTGCTTGACCTCTTTTGATGGAATTTTGAGTTTTAAGCGTGGAAATGATAGCCTAAAATATTATTAACTATAAAAGGGTATTAATTATAAGGTTTGATTAATAACATTTATAAATGAGGATGATGGAGTCTAATGATTATATTGTATTGAATTCGTTTAAGCCTTCTCTTACTTATATTGACTTTCTTAAAAAAATAAAGTAATCATTTTCCCATATCCTCATAGCTTGTGATTGTTGTTCATAAATAATTTTGTAATAAAAGTGAATGAAATTCAATGATGAATATGTAAGGTGTTTATAATGATTATGTGATGGTTTATATTATGATTTTGTCTCGAGACTAATTGTACTTACTCTTTGAAAGTTTTATGATATGTTATGTGACTTTGTTGGATAATGAATTATTCTCTTAAATTTATAAAACTTTTATAATAAATTTGATTATAAGTGCGTTATAAAGTGGAAACCATACTACTTCAAGCATTAAGACCATTTGGAGTCACCATTGATAATAGTGGCAACAATACTACTTAAAGGTCGGCGGACCCACATTGGTGTTGATCACGATACATCAAGATAGACGGCCAGGAGGAATTGCGGGGACCCAAGTTGCATGAGAGTTAATTCTCCAAGGCGGTCTTGCAATCCAAACCACGGTTTCACCAAGGGGTTATGTGTCAGTTTCAGAATAATTGTGGGATGAAAGGCGGGTTACTCCAAACCATGGATGCATGCCCCTGCAATTTGAAAGGGGTAAATATTGACGTGACATGCTAGTGTTCTAACATTAAACCCTGGAGCCCAGAGGATGTGTGGCATCGGATGATGCAGTCCAGACTCTCCAAAAGAATTGTGCTATGTTATGCAGTGGAGGGAACCCCCATCGTTAAAGGCAGAAAGGAAACGGGGGGTGCAGAATTGATTATAGGCCGTCGATATGAGAGTTGATGATCACAACCGATGAGACTTGCATGAATATTAACCACTATACGACAATAGTCATATCCTCTTGCTGAGGGTTATATCACATCTCATCCATTGGTTGTTGATGAACAGTGGACCGTAGATCCACTCCCCACACTTCGCGAGTTTGCCCATTCAACACTCTGGGGAGTTACAATGACTTGGGTTAGGAACTTCTAAAGCCGGAGGCCCGAAGTCCCGAATAAGCGCCTATCGACCTAGAACTTGGCCACAACCCATGGTCGCAAGGGTTGGGGGCTAAGACAAAGGGGCTAGTGCCCGAAAATTATTTAAGAACAAAGTAGAGCTCAGAAAGAAAATGGAATCTGGAAGTTTTCTTTGAATCAGATTGGTTTATGAATACTGTGGAATTTGTTAAGGACTGATGGCCTAACAAATTTCGGTTGACTGCACATTGTGTTTGCAGAGTTAATGATTGTCAGAACCAAACCGAATTGTCACGGAGTGCAAAAAATGGAGGAGGCATGGAATTCTTTCAGTTCAGAGAATGAAGCTAAAGGAATGGATGTCCATTTGGGAGTTGAAGGATCGAACTCCAATGGGAATGGAGAAGAGATAGATAAGGAGGGAAACATGATGAGAATCATTGAAATATTGTAGAAAGATGTCCAGACTCACCGAGTAGATAACAAAAAGCTCATGAAATCTAGGGAACAACATGGAGAATTCAACATAAATTTGATACAGAGGCTGGAAATGATAGAAAAGAAATTGGATAAGGGGAGTGGCTCTAATAAATCAGTAAGTCACAGGTCTCCTGATGAAAGGAGGAAATCAAGGAGTGTTGGCAGACACCATCATCACTCCCAAGGGCACTCTAAGAGGAGGGAACATAGTAGTTCAAGCCCATATCCTATCAGAAAGCATATGAGATCTGGAGTGGATGAACTAAAGGGAGAAATGAACAAGATTAAGCCTCCTACGTTTGATGGAGAGCACAAGAAGGAGGAAGATGTTGATACATGGCTTCTTGGCATGAGCAAATATTTTCAACTATAGAATTATTCATCTCATGTAGAAGGAAGGATTGCAATGTATCAACTGAAAGGAAAGGCATCCATGTGGTGGGATCAACTTGTGAGGGTGCAACACATTAAAGAGAAAAATGTTACTTGGAAGGAATTCAAGAAGTATTTCAAAAATAAATACTTAACTAAGAGATACTATGACATAAAGATGAAAGAGTTCTTTGAACTCAAGTTAGGTAGTATGTCCATTGATGAGTATGAGCGAAGGTTTTTGGAATTGCTGAAGTATGTTCCTTTCATCAAAGATGAGACTGTCAAAATTCAAAGGTATCTGAGTGGAATTCCACCTTCCATCGGTGACAAGATCCAGTATGATGATCCTAAAACTATGGAAGAAACTATAAGGAGAGAAAAATGCTTATATGAGCAGCAAAGAGAAAAGCCCACTTTCTGGAAGGCTTGGGATGACAAGAAGAAGTTCAAGAAAGAGTAGAGGCAGAAGGGAAACAAACCTCCTTTTTTCAGAAACATTCCTCAAGGACAGCCATCTTTTAGAGAGTAGAGAATGGCTGAAGTAGGGGGGCAAAGGCCAAGGCAGACACCCATTCAATGTTGGGGTTGTCAAGTAAACCACAAGTACAGAGATTGTCTCCACAAAAATGGCACAGTGAGAGTTGTACACAATTTTTAGCAAGAAGAAACAATGGAGGACATGAGCAGTAGAATACCAAGGATCTATGTAGCCCTGGACAATAAGGAAGATGAATTTCAATCACACATGATTGAAGTTGAAGGTATGATCGATAACCCTACCTTTTCTATTTTAATTGATTCAAGGACTAGTCATAGTTATATAGATCCTAGAATAGTGGAAAGTTTGCATTTGCCAAGAAGAAAGCATGGAAAATATTGGTTAGTGCAGCTAGCTACAGGAGCCAAGAGAAAGGTGGTTGAGTTGGTTAAGTCCTTTCCAGTGGACATGAATGGACTAAGCACAAGGGATGAATTGAACATCTTACCTTTAGGTTCCTATGACTGTCTAATTGGGATGGACTGGTTGGACCAACACCATGCCATGTTAGAATGTCGTAACAAGGCATTCACTTGCCTGGATGAGTAAGGAAACCCAAGGAAAGTACAGGGAATCCCAAGGGCAGTTACTGTCAGACGAATATTAGAAATGCAGTTAAAGAAGTGCTACAGGAAGGGCTTTCAAATATTTGCATCTCATATGGAAGAAGTACTCGAGGATAAGGTGTCAAATATTGAATACCATGTAGTATTAAAATATTTTGAAGATGTATTCCAGGAGGTACCGAGACTACCCCTGAAGAGGGATATTGATTTCTCTATAAACCTTATGCCTGGAGCAGCTCCGGTGTCAAAAACTCCTTACAGAATGAGTACACTAGAGCCGAAAGAACTGTAATTGCAGCTTGAATAACTTTTGAAGAAGGGGTATATACGCCCAAGTGTGTCACCTTGGGGTGCCCCGATCCTGTTCACGAAGAAGAAAGATGGGACATTAATATTGTGCATCGATTTTAGACAGTTGAAAAAAGTGACTATTAAGAACAAGTATCCTTTGCCAAGGATCGATGATCTCTTTGATCAGTTGAAGGATGCTAAGATATTTTCAAAAATAGATATCAGGTCAGTGTACCACCAAGTAAGGAAAAAGGATGAAGACATCAACAAGACCACCTTCAGAACAAGGTATGGTCATTATGAATTCACAGTGGTGCCATTTGGGTTATAAAATGCACCTGTTGTTTTCATGTGCCTAATGAATGGTGTATTCAGAGAATATCTAGACAAGTTTGTCATAGACTTTTTGGATGACATCATGGTGTATTCCAAGTCGGAGGAAGAACATGAACATCATCTGAGGATGGTGTTGCAAGTGATAAGAGAGAACCAACTGTATGCCAAATTGAGAAAGTGCTCATTCTATCAAAAGAAGATCCATTATTTGGGACATATCATTTCAAAATATGGGATAGTCGTGGATCCTGAGAAGATAGAAGCCATCAAAGAATGGTTAGCGCTAAAGAATGTGACAAAACTATGATCCTTTATGGGTCGGGCTGGCTATTACAGAAGGTTCATTGCAGGGTTCTCAATAATAGTTCACCCCATCACTTCCTTGCAAAGGAAGGAGAAGAAATTTCAATGGACGAAGAATGTGAGAGAAGCTTCCAGCGATTGAAGCAGTTGTTAACCAGTGCTCCAATATTGAGGATTGCAGATCCGAATGAAGATTTTGTAGTGTGTACAGACGCATGCAAAGAAGGACTGGGAGGAGTCCTTAGTCAGAACGGGTTTGTGGTATGTTATGAATCGAGAAAGATAAAGGATCATGAAAAGAACTATGCAACTCATGATTTGGAGTTGGAAGCCATAGTACACGCTCTGAAGAAATGGAGGCACTACCTCATGGGAAGGAGGTTTGAACTGAGGATAGACCATAATGGTCTGAAGTATTTTTTTGATTAACCAACCTTGAATGCTAGGAAAATTAGATGGTTGGAATTCCTTTGTGAGTATGACTTTGATATCAAGCATATCAAAGGAAAGGAGAACAAAGTGGATGATGCACTCAGCAGAAGAGTGCATGAACTACATGCTACGACCATTAGCATGTATCAAATTGATATTAAAGGCAAAATTTGGAAGCTGCAAATGTGGATTTGCAGTACATGGAATTGGTGGCAAAGCTACAGCGAGGTAAGTTGCTACAGAAAGTGGGAGATTATAAATTGGAAGTTGATGGAACACTCTAGTACAAAAATATAATGTATGTACCTAATTCCCAGGAATTGAGAATTGTGATCTTGAAAGAAATACATAATGTGCCTTACGTTGGGCACCCTGGATATTAGAAAACAGTGGCAAAAATCAAGAGTCATTACTTTTGGCCAGGTATGAAGAAGGAAATTGCATAATACATCTCCATATCTATCGAGTGTCAGAAGGTCAAGGCTGAACATAGGCACCCATCTGGGTTGCTATAGCCATTGCCCATTCCTGAGTGGAAGTGGGAAGTGGTGACAATGGATTTCATCACAAGATTACTCAGAACAAATAAGCAACATGATTCCATCATGGTGGTGGTGGATAAGCTTACGAAAGATGCCCATTTTATTCTATTGAAGACTACTCAAAAGGCAGCTAATGTTGTTGATATCTATATGAAGGAGGTAGCATGATTGCACGGTATTCCCAGACAATTGTGTCTGACAGAGACCCAAAATTCACCTCAAAGTTCTGGAAAGGGTTATTCAAAGGGTTCAGAACGAATCTGAACTTCAACACAACCTATCATCTTGAGTCTGATGGGAAAACAAAGAGGGTGAACCAAGCAATAGAGGACATGCTAAGGATGTATGTGATGGAAAAACCATCTAAATGGGAAGACTACCTACATTTGGTAGAATTTGCCTACAACAATGGGTATCAAGCATCACTGAAGATGAGCCCATTTGAAGCAATTTATGGCAGAAAGTTTAACACCCCAGTAAGTTGTGATAACCTAGCTGATAGGGCAGTGGTTGGGCCAGAGTTGTTCAAGGAAATGGAAGAAAAAATGTTGAATATTAAGAAGAATTTGAAGGTTGTCCGAGACAGGAAAAAATATTATGCTGATAAGAACATGACCCATAGGGAGTTTAAAGTGGGTGATCATGTTTTCTTGAAAGTGAAAGCCAATAGAAGTTCCTCGAAGCTGGGAAACTGTTCCAAGTTGGCAGCCAGATATTGTGGGCCATTTGAAATCCTAGAAAGGATTGGACCAGTTACATATATGCTTGCATTTCCTGCATCCATGATTGTACATAATGTGTTTCATATTTCATTACTTAAGAAATATATACTTGATGCTAATCATGTAATTGATTGGAATGTGATTTAGGTGGAGCAAGAAGGTGTCTTGCAGGTGCATCTGGTGCGCATATTGGACCAGAAGAGAAAAAAACTCTGGAATCGATCCATAGGGCTTGTAAAGGTCCAGTGGACCTGGTACGGTCTTGAGGACGTGACATGGGAGCATGAGGATGCTATGTAGGTAGAATACCCGCATCTTTTTGAAGATTTTTAAGATCTTGTTGATGTTGTGTAAATAAGTTGCACTGAGGACAGTGCAAAAATAAGGGGAGGGGATTGTAATATCCCCAAGGATGAGCCCCAATTGTATTTATGAATTGTAAACATGTTTTGTAGGTTGGTGATCCGAGCAATTATAAGATGTTAAGCTTATGTGTTATTAGGCCGGAGAGCCTAGGTGTTAAAGGCCAGGAGCCTGTTTTTGTACATGTAACTATTCATATAAGTAATATAAAAACATCGTTGCGTGTAGACCGACCACGAAGAAAGAGTGATGGGGGACTAAGATTCCACTAGGCTGGGTAAAGGAGAGGGGACTAAGAGGTTAGAAAGAGGGGCTAAGCCTAAGGGCTTAAGTCCAAGAGAATAATAATTTATTAATATTCCAAAAACTGATTAGAAGGATATGTTTTTATCCTAAGTTCCTGGAAAAAGGAACGAATGCTAAATGCAGTGCATGGAGCTCCAGGAAGACATGTGTCGACCTGGGCGCATGCAGTTAAAGCTGGAGAGTCAGGTCGTGTTGGAGGTTCGCTTCCCATTCTTCCATGCCTTGCCTAACTCGTTTGGCCTCTGTCGTCGACCTCTATATCTTTCTCGCATCTCTGAAACCAGTGACCCATGAAGCTGATCTATGTTTTCCTGTGAAGCCATCATATATGCACTTGCCAAAATCGAGCCATACTCTACCTTACCGAATTGTGGTTGCTTCCATTCCCTGATTTATATTGAGATTTTTTGTTGTCCTCACCTTGCTGGAAACTGAGTGGAAGTTGGTTGAAGAAGCGGGTTGTCAGGCCCGTGGTTGAAGAAGCAGGTTTTCAGGCTCGTGTTTGAAGAGGAAGGTTGTCAGGCATGTGAGCAGCTCTCTCCAGGTGATAGAGTTTGTTGGAAAGTGATTTTCTCCTAGAGAGTTTCCAACACCAACTACAGAGCTCTAAAAATTCCTGATCCGACCAATTGCAGAGACCTTGAAAGGGGAAGCGGAGCAGTCGATGGACTGTGGAACAATGAAGGTGCATATTCCTGGGGTGAAACATCCATGTGGGGAATGAGATTCTATGAGTAGTGGGCATAAGAAGGATCCTGGAGAGAATCCTTTCAGTTGCACTGTGTAGTTTCCTGTAACCTCAGCCTAGTCTAGGATTCCCTTGCCCTGGGTGGAGCTTAGTCCCATCTCAGGGGTGACCCACTGCTGAGCGTGATGAGAAGTGTGGTCTAAGGCTGGGAGGTTCGTGGAAGGTCTGCACACAGTTGGTGTACTTCAATTGAAATATGAGTATCTATTCCTATGATCATTACATGCTGTGTATATGTACATGTGTTATAATTGATTAATATTGCATATATATGCTGTTATATTATGGGTTTCGCTTATGAAGGACTGCATGTATGCTTTTGCTGGTATTTCCGCATTAATCCATGTATGAACAAAATATGTTGTATGTTTAGGATTATATTTATATGCATATGGAAATTGTCATTTCTATGAGTAGCATGCATCGACCTGAGTGGCCGGGGTGTCACAAATTGGTATCAGAGCTAGTTGAGCTAAGTGAAGTGTGTGAGTAGTGGTGTTGCCCGGCCTGTTGGTCGCTGGGGACGTCACAAATGTTGTCCAATGTTACAAAAATTGTCTCAATATAGGACTGTAGGATAACACTTGGGGTGTATTCAACTCTCTGTAGAAATTAGATCTAAATTTGAAAAGACACTAAGTTTTGACAATAACTAGTACTTTAACACTACAAAGGAATATATTTATAGTGACTCCAATTTAATTAGTAAATTCACATTCCTTTCCAATAGCAACATGATTCAATTAAGTTTTTAAGAACACAACAAAAGAGGGTATCTTTTCATTTGTAGGGAAGTCATACTAACTGTAGCAAACCCCATTTTATTACTCTAGAACACACACACACACACACACACACACACACACACACACACACACACACACACACACACACACATATATATATATCTTCAACAAAAAGATACTTTATCATCACCAATAGTGGAAAATAAATGTTCAATATCCCATTCATCATAATCTACTAGAAGCTTCAAATGAGTTATTGCTTAACACAAAGTTGTTGCAATAATAGCTCTCATTTCTAGTGTTGTATTCTTACTTCTTTTTCACCAACAAGAGCCTCACAATTTTCTATAGCTTGATCAACCCCTCAAATTCAAATAAGCATCATTCCCGAAAAAACTCTAACAAGTGTGTTTAGCAATGGTAAATTGTAAAAGATTAAAAATTGTGTAATACAAACCACTCCAACAATCCATAAAAATTTGGAAATGATTGTTGAAAGTTCATAAAATAGGATAGATGCTCAATGAAAACTAATAATGTAGAGATGCCACAAGTCAATTATCATTGACTAGTTTAAAGCCCTATTTCCTTCCATATATTTTTTCTCCTTAAAGTTTCAAATCTTGTAAGAACATATGTAGGGAGACCATTAAGCACATATATAGTGCTATAACCCTTCCATATCTAACCACATCATGGCCTCACACATGGCTATCTCTATTGGCATCCATTTGTATAGCAAGAGTATGCCTTCTTACTTGACCTGGTTATGATCTTATAACCAACATAACATAATCTGCAGTGAAATTTCATATAATTGCATTCAAGCATTAAACACCATTTGTATATGCAAGGCCCTATGCATTTACAACATTTAGTGGAGTGTCATGCTCAAAATACACATAAGTTCAAAAATAGAATTTCAACTGAGAGAACGTTGACCTCAATTCCCTTCAACATTTATGCATAATAAGTAACTAAATGCATACATGCATGGTTGTTATCAAATTATTTGATGTTATCTCATCAACTGGTATTTTGTATAAGCTCGCAAGCTCCCTTCACCAACATCTTGATCAACATTCTTACCATCCTCATTTATCTTCATACAGATGGTTTTCATATGCAATGACAGTACCATCAACATCTTTGACCATACTACAAACATTTTTCCTAGATACATAATCCATCATTACTCATATTCAATTATCATAACATCATTATTGCATATATAAACAACATACTACTTGCAGTCCACAAGCATGCCATATGCATTTCTAGACATTCCCACATGCACTAATGAACATCAATATGCACCAAGCAATCAATCTAATCATGCCTACTAATGCACATGCATTCTAGCTTCATTGTATTCATTTTCATCACTCTTATCATGCTCTCAAGTGCATATATGTTCCAACTTTTCATGCTCCATGTAGTCATCCTTGAAATCCTTTAGATCCATGTGGCCATGTGCACTATCATTCTACTCATTTGTGTACCATCGTCCTTGATTTGAACTTTTTCCATCCAAGTCCCACTTGGCCATCTTGCAATTTCAACCAATATGTTCGATTGGCAGTTGCCTCCACTTAGGCAATCATGCCCCAACTTTACCTTGCTAGAGCCTTTCAACACCTTGGAATGAGATAGTTTTATCATTACATTCTTCTTAATGTTGTAATATCCTGCAACCCGCTTACCCATTAACTTATGGCATCCCTTGCCATTATCTCTAGCTATTCGATGGCTTTTGTTCAATTTTAAAATACTTCTCTTCACTTCATTAGGCAATTCACTATGAAACCATGCGTGTCCACTCAAGACCAAACTAATCCTAATGGAATACTACATTTTTTCATTGGCTCTTCCAAAAGTGAATGGTCCTTCATTATTCCATCCCTTGAATTTACTTTCACCTATATCATACTTCCACTACGCATTATGATAACATAAATGGATTTGTTGATCTAAATATCTTTTAGATAGAAGTAGATAATTCATAGCTAGCAATTTTTTTTTTTTGCATATAGATATTACTCACCCATCTTATGAGTCACTCGTCACCTCATGAGATCATTTTTCTCCTTTGCGGAAAGATTTGCAACCATTATTACATCTCTACCCTTAAGTCTAAGGAGGCTTATCTTACGATCTTGAGCCTATCAATGGCATTATTCACCTATTGACTTCATGTTATATGTGAGAATCCTTGTTGATTTATCTTTGCAAGTTAGTCAGACTCTGTAGTAGTTGAATATTAATTTTGTCTCTTCTCTTCCAAAGCTTATCAACCTTTCATTACTTACTTTGTATCTATGTACTTCCCTTTGCAAGCTCTTTGTTGTCTCAGCCAACTCTACAAGATCTGCCATGCTTCCATGTCCATTGGACCTTGGAATTATGATCTGCAATAGACCCACACAATATTCATTTATATCATCTAATCCTTTTGTCAACAAGCCTTTGACATAATCCACTCTCCTTGAGTGTTCCCTTCCTCATTAATAATATCTTGTTATTAAAACTCAACCCCTTTCCATTACTAGGCTAATGCACTCCAAATATGCCTCTATATCATTGCATAGGCACCATCATAAGTATTTTCACTCTTCCTAACCCAATACTCACCTCTGGAATGCACTTCTACCATTTGGAAATGTTTTTTTCCAAAATTGATATTGTTTGGAAAACTTCCATGTTGAGCAATTGCACGGTTCACATAGTCCAATTGCCCTTTTTCTTGCAGCTTTATAAAAAACTCAGATACTTTCTCATACAACTTAATCATTCTATCATGATTCCCTTTTTACCTTTCCAATGACTATACTCATGCCTTATTATGATTTCTGAGCTGAAAGTTATGGCTCTTTGAAATCAATAGTTTCACCCTTTTTGCACCTACTTCATTGATACAATTAATCTCAAAGGCTAACTTTTGTCACTTATATAAAGAAATATGGTGAGAACTAGGAAAAATTTTATATCAAGTTTTGATAGTTTTCCTGATTATTAATGCATAGAAACTCTCATATTTAATATCTAATGCTCAATCCAACTTTTTTATCAATTTGAATTTGCAAACTTTGTCCTTTTGCATTTCCTCCAGACTCATGATTTTTAGCAAAAAATGGTTATCTCCCAAATGGAGAAAAATTGGCAAAAACCTCCTTAATATAAATTTGTCCATATTGATGAGTAGGTAAAATGTCTAATAAAAAAAAAAATGGATTGGTGATTCGAGGTCCCTTTTTCTCTTTCGAAGCTTTCAAAAATCCCCCGAAAGTGCCCAGGAATAGTGGATTTTTCCCTGTTTCGGTATCTCCACTCAAAGCCCTTTTGAATTTTGTCAGAATCCCAATTGGGTATCTTTGTGCCTTATTTTTGGATTCTCTATAAAAATTTCAGCTTTATCGAGGTCCTAGTTACTAAGCACCATCTAGATCTTTAAAAACCACTATTTTGGATTTTCTGGAAAATTGAAGCAAACTTGGCCAGAGGCCCTCACTAGCACTTTGGTAGCCTTCATTATTGTGGACATACCCTTTAAAGTTCATCTTATTCTGATTTGAACTACTTCTGTTATGGAAAAAACAAGTTTTGGCTCCACACTTTTTTGAATCCTTGTCCAATTTTTTTATTTGTATTTTTAATCCTTGTCCAGCTTTCTTCTTCCCTTTCCTCCTCTTTTATCCTCTTCTCTTCTTCTCTTCTCTTCTCTTCTCTTCTCTTCTCTTCTCTTCTCTTCTCTTCTCTTTTCTTTCTTTTCTCTTCTCTTCTCTTTTCTTTCCTAGATCAACGAGATTTATCTTTCTTCCTTGCCGACATTATCTCCCATATTGGTGAGTTGGATCTTTTCCTCTCACCGACATGCTCTCCTTTATCATCGAGTTGGGATATTTATTTCTCATCAATAAGTTCTCCTTTATCGACGAGTTGGGATCGTTCTTTCTCATCGATAGAATGTCCTTTATTGGTGAGATGGGATCTTTCTGTTCTCCTTTATTAACGAGTTGGGATCTTTCTTTCTCACCATACACTCTCATTTATTGATGAGTTGGGATCTTTCTTTTTCACCGATACGTTCTCCTTTATTGGCGAGTTGGGATTTTTTTTCTCACTGATACGTTCTCCTTTATCGATGAGTGGGAACTTTCTTTCTCACCGATACATTCTCCTTTATTGGTTAGTTGGGATCTTTCTTTCTCATCGATACACTCTCCTTTATCGACGAGTTGGGATATTTCTTTGCCGCTGATACATTTTCTTTTATCCGCTAGTTGGGATATTTCTTTTTCATTGATACATTCTCCTTTATCACCGATTTGTATCTTTCTTTCTTTCCAATAGGTTCTCCTTTAATGGGAGTTGGAATATTTCTTTCTCGCCAATACATTCTCCTTTATTGGCAAGTTGGGATCTTTCTTTCTCATTGATACACTCTCCTTTATCAGCAAGTTGGAATATTTCTTTTTCAATGATATGTTCTTCTATATCGACAAGTTTGGATCTTTCTTTCTTGCCAATACACTCTCCTTTTATCGACGAGTTGGTATGTTTATTTCTTGTCTATACATTCTCCTTTATCGACAAGTTGGAATCTTTATTTCTTGTTGGTACACGTTTTATTGCAGAATTTTCTCAGCCTTTGCTGAGCCATTTTTCCACACTTTTGAACTTGCGACTATCATGAAACTCAAGAACTCGCCCTATGAGCCGCATTCGGCCAATTAACTAGTCAAATTGACTTTTTATACAAACAATCATTATACAAAATCATAATTTTGGGTCCTTGATCCCAATTTCTCATACTGGGAAAAAACATATTTTCACTCAACTCTACACACATTGAAATCTGCCATGTTGTAGCAAACCTGTGCAAGTCTAGTGTTGCAACCATGGCTCTGATACCACTCTGTAATGAACACACCTACTAAAAATGCATTAATATGCCCTAAATGCAAATAAAATTAACACAAGGGTTGTAAATTATAACCTTGTACAATGTCTACTGTAAACAGATATTCAGAAAAGAACATAAAAGATACAATGGCAAATACAAACATTACACGGAGATTTTTCCCCTGGAAACCCAAACCGGGAAAACCAACATATATTATATTCATTCATTGTGTTACATTATTTACAATACAATATACATATAGGAGCTAGCGGCATCCAAAACCCTAACCCAATGACCTGGATTAGTCCAAAACCCTAATTCCTTAACCGGAAATAGAAAACCATCGGCAAAAACCATGTGCCAAAAAACCACCTAAATACATGACACGTTTCCCGAGGCAGAAATTTTTTTGAAGGAAGGTAGCAAGCCATAATTTAATAATTTGGTGGAAAAACAAGCAGACAAGTAGCAAGGAAGAGTTTATTGGTGCAACACAAAGGAAGGATGGTTCTCTCTCGATTAAGGGTTTACAACGTAAATATTTGCGTACTATGTGTATGATCCATTGGTTAATTTGTGGTTTTCTTAATAATATGTATGCATTTCTTTACTTCATAGGCTTAAAACTTACATGTGGTATTAGAGCACGTTTTTGGCTTTAGGGGGACGCCTTTGTTGTTGATGGTTTGGCTCAGTCTTGATAGATCAAGTTTATCTTAGGTTTGTTATAAACTTGGGTTTAGTGGGAGCTTTGCAGTGGTGATTCATGTGTTGAAAGAGAATGGCAAGTAGTTCTAGAATCTAGATTGGGAATTTCAATGGTCAAAAATTTGAGCTATGGAAGCTCGGGATGGAGGACCTTCTTATACAGAAAGAACAATGGATCGATCTGTATCCTAGTACACAACCTATTGGTACACAATTTATTGGTATGTCAAAAGACGATTAGGAGAAGCTAGATAGAAGACCAAGGAGTACAATTCGACCATGCATGAAAGATTCACTGTTACTAAATGTCTTAGGAGAATCTACAGCTAAGGAACTAAGGGAAAAGTTCGGTAAATTGCATCAGTCAAAGTTCCTGGTAAACAAGTTGTTTCTTCAAAAGAAGCTTTACATGGTCTTAGGATGGAAGATGGAGATTATGTGATAGAGCATCTAAATGCTTTCAATACTTTGGTAAGTCAACTTGTCTTTGTTGATATTAAGCTTGCAGAAGACTATAAGTGTATTAACTTGTTATGTTCATTGCCATACTCTTGGGATAATCTGGTTGTAGCAATTGGTAGTACCACTCAATCTGCATTGAAGTATGAGGATCTAGTTGCATCCTTGTTATCGAAATAGACGAGGAAGAAAAGAATGGATAGTCATATCATAGATGATTTATTTGTAAGTGGTTGTCTCCAAGATAGGAATAAAGTCTTCGGGGGGATATCTAAATCTAGAGGTAGATATAAATCTTCGGTAAAATATTTGAGGAAATGGTGGAAGTGTGGTAAAGATGGGCATTATAAGAAATATTGAAGGTATAAGAAGGTTGATAAAGCAAAGGGATTTGATGATGCCTCTTCCATAGAGGAGAAAACCTCCACAGAAAAGGAGGTGATGTTTACCTAGCATCTGTAGGTACACATGCATATCATGGTGTATGGTCGATCGACCTAGGTGCATCGTTTCATATGAATCCTCACAAGGAGTGGTTCTGTGAATATGAAAAGTACAATGGTGGTGATGTATTCCTAAGAGATGACTCAACAAAAAAACTCATGGGACATGCAAGGTTTAAGTTGTTGTTGAAAGATGGAAGGATTAGAACTATCCCTAAGGTTCTACACACTCCAAATCTAGCCAAGAGCCTAATATTTGTAAGTAAGATGGATGATGCAGGTGTGCATACATTATTAGGAAAGGGCACTTGCAATATGGTACGAGGATCAATGGTGTTGATGAGGGGAGTTTGGTGTGGAACTCTGTACAAGTTGTTGGGACATACTTATACTGATGGGTTTAATATTTCTATTGTCCCTTCACAAATAAATAAATAAGACAAGTGTTGGGTTGTGGAAAAGGTACGAATATCTCCCTTATTTCTACAGTTCATGATGTAATCTTGATTGACTTTTCAATTAATTAGGAATAAATTAGATAGGAAATAGTTAATATGTCTCCTATCGTCATTATTGAAATGATATTGAATAAGATTCTAAAATACGATTAGAATTGTTTAATTTTGTTACAGGATTTGTTAAATATTGTCAAACTCGAGATAGTAAAGGAGATCTTAAAGATGCGCAAGCTATTGGAGGTTGAGGAATTTTTGGCGCAAAGCAGTTGAAGATGATTGAGTTTTCTATATTGTAATTTTATAATAGAAAAGCAATCCTGAGGATCTTTCGATCCTTAGGATGGCTTAATTTTCCCAGATTATTGTAATTTATATAGAAGTTAATAGATCCGAAGAAAGGAGGAAAAAAAGAGAATCATATCTAAAGTATTTAGATTTTAGAATTACTCTGCAAAAACAGTTTTTGTAAAATGTTATACCAGCTATGGAATCAATAAAGGCTTTGAGCATTTTTACCATTCCGATATATTGAGTTTCCAGTAGCAGTGCTTATGAGGACCAAGGGCCCAGTTTGAAGGAGTTACTGTTCGATCTGTAATTGTATCAGTTTTATCTCTGTTTTCTTATTTAAGTTTCTTTTGTAATAGTTAAAATGAATGCTTAAGTGTGCTAGTATGTTATTTTCATATCAAGGGTAGATATTTCTTTCAAGTATTAATGATTGCTTCTCAAATCTCTATTGTTGTGGTTTACTACCTGACAGTTCCTCATATTTTCAGATGCATTATTTTATTCATTTAGATTCGCTAGTGTTGTTCCTTTCAATTAGTTTACAATTGTTGTTCCTTTCGATTAGTTTAAGATTGTTGTTCCTTTCCGTTAAAGTTATAGTTGTTGTTCTTTTCAGTAAATCTAGATTTACTGCATCTTTTGATTAAATTACAATTGTTATTTCTTTCCATAGATAGAGTAAATTGCTTCTAAATGCTATTTCCTTTCCATTAATTTTCGACAGTTAATTTCACAAGTCTTTGCTTAGATTCAATTTATGCTTTCATATGTTGGTAATCAGATTTCAATTTTGTTAATGCTTAGAATCTTTAAGTGAACATTTGAGGAACTTGATTGTTGATAAACTCAGATATGCTCTGACTACATGATTTTAGCCTCTATAAGCTATCTGCATAGATTTTGCTGATATTCTTGAGATAAAAGAGGCATCCTCAGGTTGATAAATTAATGTTAAACTAAGGCTATTTTTAAGACATCTTTAGACACCAACATTTTGGCGTCGTTGTCAGGGAGAATATCAAAGGTAGCATAGATTGTTCCTCTGGAGGACGAGGTATTGAAGACAGAAGGTAAGAACCTACGCAGGCAATAAGTGAGATGCGTATGCCAACGCCTACCTCCAGCTAACGCATTAAGAGGTTGCATAGGTGTTTTTCTTTCTTGATTTTCTTTTTTTGTGTGAAGTGTGTATGACTAAGAAGAAATATCTTGAAAAACCAAAACCCCCACAAAAAATTACCAAAGCCCAGGGCCCGGTGCTCCTTGGGAGAAGCACTTTCATAGACGACATCATCTGAAAATCCGAATCTCAAGATTCGGTTGGACCTAGGCAAGGATCTACCCGAATCCCTTAGGAAGTAGTCTCACCAACTACAACCCACGCTGAGATTCATAGCGAAACTGAAGGGATTGAGCAAAGCTTTCAGAGCACAAATCTTCCACCTCTCACCCCTTTAGAAGAGGGAAATTATCGTAATCTAGAGGAAGGGGAAGGAGAAACCAGCAGGGTTCCCAAGGAAGATCAATCACCACCCCCTGATCCATAATCTCCTGAGAAAGAAGAAGGCATACCTGAAATCCCAGATAGAGGGAGTGCAATCAAATCCCCTAGAGGGTTAGATAATCAAACACCTTGAATAAAATACCCGGATTAAGAAATCCCTAAAGATTTCTGGCACATTTTTTATCAAATGGCACAACCAAATCAACAACACCCCCAGACTTCCACATTGGAATATCCGATAGTTGATCTAATTGCCAATGCCCCCATGAAGGCAATTCCTCTACAAAATCTGCCAACCTTTCATGGATTGATCTCAAAAGACCCAGATGCATTCTTATTTGAATTTGATGTCCTATGTAGAGGGTATGAAAGATGAATGGGTAGAAACATTGAATCTAATGGGAAAGGGTGACATTTATCAAGAAACTTGTGATAACATCATTCAATTGTGTATCAGGTGCTCACGAGGAATCACACGGACCAGAACATGAATGCGAACTTCCCTCACCAGAAGTAACAATACTACAAGCGGGGGTGTCACGCGAGATGAAGTTGGTAATCTTTTAGAAAATTTCAAAACAGATGTTTTGAGCACCCTGACTACACAACTGGATGTATTCCAGGCCAAACAGAAAACATAAGAAGAACAGACTTTGGCCATATTTTTCCACAGATGCAGAAGAAAACATGGTCCAAGGGATTTCCTTTTGGATGCGGTTCGGGTTTGCGCTATCTGCACCAAGGATCACGACACAAAGCAATGCCCATCACTCCCTGGACTGAAAGTTGTCTTTAGAGAAGCGGAAGAAGAAACAGAGCCGTTATATCTGATGGCTCAACATCGTCAATGGCATAACTGACCTCCAAATACACTACAAGACCCTTCCTCCTTCTTCGCCGGATAGTATAATCAATAGAAAAATTTTGGTAACGTGTGACAGGGCCAATCATTTACTAATCAGAACTGGTAGCCCTAGAAATACCCACCTGCAAACCCCACTTGGATAAACCAACCTACTGCAAATCCCAGTTGGCAGAATCAACCAACTGCAAGTTCCACTTGGCCTAACACACAATATCTCACCCCACCCTGGAAAAACTCAAATACCAACCCCTACCCTTCGCAGTGGCCCGATACGACTGCCCAAAACCCAAATTGGAACCAGAATTGGCAGCGCCCCATGGGGATAAACAATCAACCCATGGGGATGGCCCCTCAAACCCAACCCACGTTGCAAGCTCCAGTCAAGCTGCCCCAAAACCCTCAACTGCAATTACGCCCTCAATTACCATCCCAACCCCATCCAAACCCCATTAATAGATCGACTCAGCTAGTCCAAATTATGGAAAATGGAGAGGGGGAAATCAACTTAGTAGGATGCAATGAACTCAGGTTGAGTTCAAGGCGTATAGTCTCTCCTAATGAACATAATTCCATTCAAAATTAGGAGGAGGAAAAAGATAAACAACCAGCAATAACACCCTCGACTGTGCATATAACCAAAGAAACAGAGCCAGGAGGAAACACAGACGAACCACAGGATCCTGATAAGGATACAACTCCTCCCCCATTCCCCAAAATATTGATGATAGCAAAACCTATTGTGTATCCTAACTTTGACATTGTAGGGGAACTTAAGAATTTATATATTAAAATCCCACTCCTGCAGGCTCTACAGGACATTCTGATCTATGCTAAGACAATCAAGGAACTATGTGGAAGGAAGCCTGTCAGGAAAATCAAGAACTCATCATCAATAGTCTGTGTAGTAGGAGCCTTATCTGATCTAATTATAGGTAGACAAGAACCAGTAAAATATGTAGATCCAGGGAACCCCATAGTAACAGTTCAGATCCACGGTTATTCCTTCCCAAATACACTAGTTGATTTGGGGGCGGCCATCAACATCTTGACTATGGAAACCTGTAACATATTGGGTTTTGACTCTTTTGAACCCACCCCAATTATGTTACAATTGGCTGACTGATCAGTGGTCAGACCAGTCAGCACGTTGCATGATATAGAAATCTCAGTAGACTCTTGGGAATATCCAGCAGATTTCCTCATCATCAACCCAAGAAGCAGACTTGAAGGGAATCCATTAATACTGGGTAGACCTTGGCTTGCAACAGTGGATGCGTATATAGGATGTTGCACAGGGAATATGACAATTACTAGAGGAGGTGTCACAAAAAATTTAATCTTATATCCACCAGCCAAGCCAAGCCCGACTTTCAGATATCCACAATTGTTGTCGCCACGATATCCAGAAAAGGATTGACGAGCGCGTCTCATGCTAGAAGCAGCTCTCAGACTTAAGGACCATCTTGAGGATGACGTAATCAATGGGTTTATTAACGACCCCGATGTCGTGAGAAATCCCACATGCCAGATGCTCCAGGATGTCCTAGATTGTGAAGCACAGGGAGACTCACTGGAGGATTTAATGGAACAACAAATCCCGACCACCACTATTCATAAAAACAAATCCATCAAGATCGCACCAGGAAAGTCTCTGAACATCAATGCCAATTTAGACGAGCAATAGAAACAAAAGCTAATCCAAGTCCTTTCTAAATACCAACAAGCTTTCGCCTGGGAGTATTCTGATATGAAAGGTATTGATCCAAAACTCTACAAACACCACATTTACATTGAAAAAGACACCCGACCTATCCGAAAGCCACAGAGAATAATGAACCCCCATCTCAGGGACATCATCAAAGAAGAACTACAAAAGTTGTTGCATGTAGATTTTATATATCCTATCTCAGATAGTCGGTGGGTTTCCCCATTAGTGATCGTCCCCAAGAAAAATGGGAAATGGTGAATCTGTGTCGACTACAGGGAACTGAACAAAGCCACTCAAAAGGACCACTTCCCCTTGCCTTTCATTGATCAGGTCTTGGATACTTTGGCAGGGAAGAAATTATTTTCTTTCCTAGACGGATTCAGTGGCTATAATCAGACCCAAATTGCCCCAAAAGATCAAGTCAAAACTACATTCACATGCCCCTGGGGTACCTTTGCATATAGGGTATTACCCTTTGGACTTTGTAATGCTCCTGCTACCTTCCAAAGGGCCATCCTGAGCATATTCAGCGATCTGATCAGTGAAGGGCTTGATGTTTATATGGATGATTTCACTCCTTATGGCGACGACTTCGGTCAAGAACTAAATAAACTGGAAAAGTACTAGAACAATGCATTGCTACCAGGTTATGCTTAAGTCATGAAAAATGCCACATGATGATGACGAAAGGTGTAGTATTAGGACATTATATTTCTGCAGATGGAATTAGAGTAGACCCAACAAAAATAGAGGTAATCCTTAATCTACCTACACCACGCACACAAACTGAGGTACATAGTTTCCTTGGTGCTTCAGGATACTATCGCAGATTTATGAAGAATTTTTCAAGAACCGCTGGAAATTTACATGCTTTGTTGGGTAGTGTATATTTTCAGTGGTCTGACAAGTGTGATGTGGCATTTTTAGGACTCAAGAAGTTGATCTCAATAGCACCAGTACTAAGGGGACCGAATTGGGAAATACCATTTCATATCTCCACTGATGCATCAGATACTGCAATAGGCATTGTCCTCGGACAGGAAGAAGACAAGAAACCCTATGCCATTTATTTTATTAGCAAGAATCTTACTTCAGTCAAACTTAATTGTACAGTAACAGAAAATGAATTCTTAGCTGTTATACATGCTATCAATAAATTTCGTCATTATATAACCGTCTATCCAGTTATTTTGTGTACTAATCATTATGCTATTAGATATCTAGATAATAAACCGATTACTAATGGACGGGTCACTCGATGGTTACTATTATTGCGGGAATTTGAAATCACCATCAAAGATACACCCGGGAGAGAAAATCTTGTCGCAGACTTCCTGTCCCGCATACCCAAAATAGATGACTCCTTAACAGTTGAAGACCAATTTCTAGACGAGCATCTGTTTGTCGTCACCACAAAACCACCTTGGTACGCTGATGTGGAAAATTATCTGGTAGCGGGGAAATTACCGGCACATCTATCATCATGGGAGAGAAAACTGATCATCCAGCGTAGCGCACGATTTACTTGGATTGGTGGATATCTCTTCCACACAGGTGTTGATCTCCAGATCTGCAGATGCGTACGTGATGACGAAATCTATGATATACTAAAAGCAGGACATGATGAGCCCTGTGGTGGGCATTTTGCAGACCACGGGACTGGGCATAAAATTCTACAGATGGGCTATTATTGGCCCTCAATATTTAGAGATGAAAAGAAATATGTTCAGACCTGCGACAGTTGTCAGCGAATGGGAAAACCAGGGCGGGCTGATGAAATGCCCCTGAAATCACAAGTAGTCGCAAAACCATTTGAAATATGGGCACTAGACTTTGTTGGACCTTTCAATCGAAAGTCAAATCAGAAATCCTATATCCTCATTGCGACAAACTACATGACCAAATGGGTAGAGGCAGAAGCCTTACCAAATGCAACAAAAGAAGTAGTCATTAAATTCCTTTTCAAATTATTTGTATTCTATAGACTACCCAGAGAGGTAATCATTGATGGGGGGTCACAATTTACGACCCATAGCATTATCACCATCCTGGAAAATTACCATATTAAGCACAGAGTTACTTCTCCATACCACCCACAAGAAAACGGGCAAGCAGAAAGCACCAATAAGGTCCTGGAGGAAGTCCTAACAAAGACTGTCTCAGAAAATCGACAGAATTGGGCTACTGATCTCCCACATGCCTTATGGGCTTATCGTACAACATGTCGTAACACTACTGGCTACTCTCCTTATCACTTAGTTTATGGTAAAGAACCCATCTTCCCAATCAAGTTTGAGATCAAGACACTACGGATGGCTCAGGAAATGGGGATGGATCTAATAGAAGCGCATAAACAACACCTTCAACAACTCAATGAGTTGGATGAAGCATGCATATTTGTTGTGGAACGCACATATGTTATTCAGCAATAAAGAGCGACCTAGCATGATAAACATATCAAGAAGAAATCATTTAATAAGGTTGATTGGGCTCTTCTCTATGATTCCATATTTCACAATTTCCCAAGAAAATTACAGACATGGTGGTTGGGACCATATACAATTAATAACGTCCATGAAAATGGTATGGTCACTTTAAGCACCATCAACGGGTCTGGATCTTCATTTTTGGTCAATGGACACCATCTACAACTTTATCATCAACCACCCTCAAAAGAATCTTTCTACCAAGAAGTAAGTAAGGACCCTACCATTCAGGTTTTAACTGGCTGGGAAGGTAACCCATCCACCCCAACTCCATAAATGATACATTTTGTTGATACTGTACATACTGTATATAGCTTTCTTGTAGAACTTATTGTGTTATTAGTTTACTTTTTGTTTATTATTATGAAATCCACTTAAGAAAATCATAATGAACACAACCAGCACTCATTTATGTTCCTCACTCTTTCTTTATCTTGTCACATAGACCTTGTCTTTCATGGAAAATCCACCATTTTTTTCTTTACAACAGTAAAAGGGAAAACATTGAACACATGTTGTTCCTTTTGCGCGCCTGCTATTCATTTTGAACACTTGTTGTTCCTTTTTCACGCCTGTTGTTCCTTTTGCGCACCTGATGTTCCTTTTGAACACTTGTTGTTCCTTTTGTGCGCCTATTGTTCCTTTTGAACACTTGTTGTTCCTTTTGTGTGCATGTTGTTCCTTTTGCGCGCCTGTTGTTCCTTTTGAACACTTGTTGTTCCTTTTGTGCGCCTGCTGTTCCTTTTGAACACTTATTGTTCCTTTTGCGCGCCTTTTGTTCCTTTTGAACACTTGTTGTTCCTTTTTGCATGCCTGTTGTTCATTTCACCATTCCTTCCCTACATTGTTGATAAAACGCCAAGTCATTCCTTTGGGGTACAAATTTCACTAAATAATTTTCATCAACATTATTTCTAATTATCATCACAACGATCTGTCATTATTTTGTGGACTATCTCCCATACCTTATCAAATTGTTTTTTGGATTATTTTCTTCGAAATATCTTAAACCTTGTTCATAACCTGTAACCACCATAATTCGTTTCTTTTCCCCTTATACATACAAATACACTTGAATGATATTTTGCCTTTATATTATAATAAGGAGTCTTAGGCACACTTTTACTTGGCATCCTTACACTTGTTTACACCATCCCTTACTCTTAAGGAGTAGATGAGCCTCCCTTAATAGATCCAAAAAAAAATTAAATATATATATATATATATATATATATATATATATATATATATAATAAATCTACTAATAAAACTTTTCCCACAAAGAATAGGGTGTCTCATCACAAGCCAACCTACCATGATTATAGGACAATAACATAAGTGACATTCCCATTATGGCTACCACACCAGGGCAATGGCCTTTTACGTTTTCTCATCAAAGGACAAGGGGTCTCATCACGAGCCGACTTGTTCACTTAAGTTACAATCTAGTGAGTGGCATTATCACCATCTTGCTACCAAACCAAGATAGTGGTCATTTTGGAAAAGATAATTCAAATATTTATTAAGGATACAGGCTCATCTAAGGGTTAAAAGACAACCCTGTCAAGGCTATGGACACTTGCTGGCAGCAGTGGCTCTGCCTGTGGTATGGAGGTTTACCTTAAACACCAAGTTTCTTGGTGTCTCTAGATTTCCTTCACTCAATAACGAGGCTATCATTTCAGCTGTATTCAATAAAACGAGAAAAGTAACAACATTATGATATGTGGGATATTATTTTAAATGAACAGATTTAATTTATTCAGCTTATGTATCCTTAAAGCATTTTTTTGAGTATAGGTATATTAAATTCAATTTTTTTCCACGAAATAGGACTAACATTTAATGATTACCGTTAAAATATGTTGTTTGAACATTAATGATTGATCCCCATTGGCGGCGGCAGTATAATCGTTATCTCTCACAGGAAATACCTACACTCATTACATTCCCCTATGTTGACGGTCGAGGTTGACCTCTACATTAATGAGGGGACTGGACACTCGACACACTTCTCGATAAAATAGTACTAATTGTAATAAATGAAACCTGCAAAACACTTGTTGTTCTCTGATATTTTCTATTTTTGGTAATATTTTCTCCACACTAGTTTAACCAAATCTGTAACCAAGAACGCCTGTCGTTTCCATTTTCTCACAAAAATGGGTGGCAGAAGTGTGCGTAGGGAGCCAAAATTGTTACAGATTACAGACCAGGCAAGATAAGTCTTACAACGTCTGGGGTGGATGGCATATCTTAACCAGTTGCAAGGATATAATATGAACGTCGCGCTTGAATTCTTTCAGAATCTGCAGGAAGAAAACTCCATAATCCGAGGCATACGAATTCCAGTTACTTTGGAAATCATATCTAAAGCCACAAGCCTCCCTAACATGGGCATTTAGTGGACAGGAAGGTATACAACACTTAAGGAAGCCGTAAAAGCCTTTATAGACCTTAGAGAAGAATCGGACAAGAAGGGGAAGGGACTTAATCCCAACACCCTTAGTGAACCATGGAAAGAACTGGCTGGAGTAATACAGAGATATATTACCTGTGATGGACGGTACGACATAATTCGACCATGTCACCTCAAATTGGTGGTGGCACTCAAACAAAGGTTAGTGATCAATCTACCTTTTTTTTTCTGAATGTCATGTTACATGAAGTTGCCTTAAGAACACAGAAGTGCAAGTATCTTGTTACTGTTATCAGTCACCATGGATTAGTTAAATTGATAGTAAACAAGGGATTAAGTCAAACTCAAGTGACCTCGGATAATATCATTGAGACCAATAGACCTGTACAACCTGAATTATGTCATGAGGATCCACCACAGGGAATCGAAGAGACACAGAGAGAGGAGGTCACTACCCAATTAGACATTACACCTCCCCAACCCGAGATTGAGACAAATGTTGCCCAAATTACATAAGCTCAGACTTCACAAACACAGGCATTAACGAAAAAAAGAGGAAAAGAGCAACTATTGCTGCTATATCCGCCTTTGAGAAAAGAAGGAGAAACAGGCGAACAAGAAACCCTGAAAAAATTCAGGAAATGAATAAGGAAATTCAGGATGTTACAGATCAATCCCTATGGGAAAATGTTCAAGAAATTGAGCAATCGGAACAAAAGAATGATCAGGAAGACACCCAACCTGAATCAGGGCACCTGACATAACAATTTTTGAAAAATTACGAAGTAGAAATTGCTCAAGTTTTAGGGAGTTTGGGAACTTCCATTGACATGAACAAAATTAGATCAGAAGCATACCAAGGGGGGGCTTCTTCTTCAAAACCTGTCAAAAATTTCCCTGATTTTGAAATGTCATTTTCAAAATATGTAACACATGAAGAACCTCATCTTAAGGAACGAAGCCCCCCTGAACAGACATAATATTTGGAGAAAACAGAAGAACAACTATCTGTTGACCAGAATGAGGAAGACCTTGAGCCCCCTCACAAATAAAAATCAGACAAGAACCATAAGATAATTAGAAAGCTAAAAAAGGAAAATAAATTGTTGAAGAGGGAAGCTAAGAAGGTTGAAGTATTAAAGCAGAAGGTGGGAAAACTCAGGGAAATTATTAAAGAATTGAGGAAGCAGCTAGAACAAGCAAATAAGGCCCATAGAAGAAAGAAAAACAAAAGGGCTAGAGTGAAAGGAAGAAACCCTCTTCCTAAAGAAGAAGACACTACAAACTCTGTAGGGATACAGAAAATCCCTGAAGAAATAGTAGTAGAAGAGGTAGTAGCTCAAAATGAGGAGGTAATTCCCTTAGAAACACAGGAAATGATGACATCTATAGAAACAATTGATGCTGAGGTGCAGACAGATACCCCAGTATTAGAGGAAACAACTCAACTCCTTGAGAAAAATGCTACCATCAGGAGATTGGAGGAAGAATTGATGCAGTCTCAACAAACATTGATTCAAAACAGAAATGAATTACTGACTATGGCAGAGCATCATGCACTCCAGTCCCAGAAACAAAGTGCTATTGTGGGTAGACTGGAAGCAGAGCTTACATAGGCCCAACAAGCATTAACTCAATCCAAGGAGGAGATGGGCGCTATGGAAGAATACCAAGCATCCCAATCTCAAGCACAGGGTGCCACCATTGATAAGCTAAAGGCAGAGCTGAGACAAGCCCAGTAAGCATTGGCTCAACACCAAGATGAGATGGTCACTAGGGTTGAACATCAAAAGATTTTTAAACAACTGAGGGACATGACAACAACAAAGAGTGAGACCTATGCTGAGCTCACCAGAGCCCAAGGGAAGTTAAATAAGGTACAAACCTAATTGGAAAAGTCTTTGGAGCAAATCAAAGAAATCTGTGATGTCTACTCTGATGCCATCAATTGCAGATCCCCTACCACCAATTACACTTTATTCATGCTGGAACGCTATCTGTTATTGAGAGTGAAGGCCATCAGAGTAGGTAAACCCATTACATTTTCCTTTGTACCTGAGTTTATTTCATGTTTCAGGGAGCAGGACGAAAAGGTACAATACCTTCTGAGTGAGTTATACTTTCATAATTTCATTCTAGAAGAAGAAAGGAAAGATAACCCTGGCCCATTCATAGGTGACATACAGTTTCAGGCATTTTTTTCATTACTCAGAACCAAGTTAGATGGATTAAAGCTCACAAAACTGTCCTAAAGAGGGAAACTGGGCTAGATCTTTGGGTCAGAGGAGAGCCTCCAAAGTCCTTTCCACCCATTATGCGACATAAAACATTTATGAAAAAAGGGGGGATCGTAGACTCCTTAGCCCCTATCCATCTACAGGTTATACGTTCAGGTATCACATGTTTTAGAGAGCTTAAGGAAGAAGCTCTTGCTTCTTCTAAAATGAGATGGGATCCATCCTTGAGTGAAGTAAAGATTAGGGAACCCTTTGGGTACAGGAATTTCTTTGCAGCTACCTTCATAATAGAGAGGTATTCTAGACTGCTCCAAGAGGAAGGACCTACTTGGATTGGGTGCAGATATAATCCCCTTATCATTTGGTTCCCTCCAGAAAGTTACCAAAAAGATTATCAATTTAACAAGAAAAGGGAGGATGCTTCTTTTGGAGAACTCAAAAGAAGCAATGGATTCAGGAGGCTTGGTGAACAAACCTTTCCACCTTACAACATTACTGCTTTACATGTAAAATTTTTGCTTGCATGAGGACATGCAAGAAGGTAAGTTGGGGGGTATGTTGGGTTGTCGAAAAGGTACGAATATCTCTCTTATTTCTACAGTTCATGATGTAATCTTGATTTACTTTTCAATTAATTAGAAATAAATAAGATAGGAAATAGTTAATATGTCTCCTATCGTCATTATTGAAATTATATTGAATGCGATTCTAAAATACGATTGGAATTGTTTAATTTTGTTACAGGATTTGTTAAATATTGTCAAACTTGAGATAGTAAAGGAGATCTTAAAGATGCACAAGCTATTGGAGGTTGAGGACTTTTTGGCGCAAAGCAGTTGAAGATGATTGAGTTTTCTATATTGTAATTTTATAATAGAAAAACAGTCCCGAGGATCTTTCGATCCTCAGGATGGCTTAATTTTCCCAGATTATTGTAATATATATAGAAGGTAATAGATCCGAAGAAAGGAGGAAAAAAACAAAATTATATCTAAAGCAATCAAATTTTAGAATTACTCTGCAAAAACAGTTTTTGTAAAATGTTATACCAGCTATGGAATCAATAAAGGCTTTGAGAATTTTTACCATTCCGATATACTGAGTTTCAAGTAGCAATGCTTCTGAGGACCAAGGGACCAGTCTGAAGGAGTTACTGTTCGATCTGTAATTGTATTAGTTTTATCTATGTTTTCTTATTTAAGTTTCTTTTGCAATAGTTAAAATGAATGCTTAAGTGTGCTAGTATGCTATTTTCATATCAGGGGTAGATATTTCTTTCAAGTATTAATGTTTGCTGCTCAAATCTCTATTGTTGTGGTTAACTATCTGACAGTTCCTCATATTTTCAGATGTGCTATTTTATTCATTTAGATTCGCTAGTGTTGTTCCTTTCAATTAGTTTACAATTGTTGTTCCTTTCAATTAGTTTACGATTGTTGTTCCTTTCCGTTAAAGTTATAGTTCTTGTTCTTTTCAGTAAAGCTAGATTTACTGCATCTTTCGATTAAATTACAATTGTTGTTCCTTTCAAGTATTAATAGATCCGAAGAAAGGAGGGAAAAAACAGAATTATATCTAAAGTAATCAGATTTTAGAATTACTCTGCAAAAACAGTTTTTGTAAAATGTTATACCAGCTATGGAATCAATAAAGGCTTTGAGAATTTTTACCATTCCGATATACTGAGTTTCCAGTAGCAATGCTTCTGAGGACCAAGGGCCCAGTCTGAAGGAGTTACTGTTCGATCTGTAATTGTATTAGTTTTATCTCTGTTTTCTGATTTATGTTTCTTTTGCAATAGTTAAAATGAATGCTTAAGTGTGCTAGTATGCTATTTTCATATCAAGGGTAGATATTTCTTTCAAGTATTAATGTTTGCTGCTCAAATCTCTATTGTTGTGGTTTAATACCTGACAATTCCTCATATTTTCAGATGTGTTATTTTATTCATTTAGATTCGCTAGTGTTGTTCCTTTCAATTAGTTTACAATTGTTGTTCCTTTCAATTAGTTTACAATTGTTGTTCCTTTCCGTTAAAGTTATAGTTGTTGTTATTTTCAGTAAAGCTATATTTACTGCATCTTTCGATTAAATTACAATTGTTGTTTCTTTCCATAGATAGAGCAAATTGCTTCTAAATGTTATTTCCTTTCCAATAATGTTCGACAGTTAATTTCACAAGTCTTTGCTTAGATTCAATTTCTACTTTTTAGTTAGAAAGATTAATTTAAATTCTTTTTATCACATGTTGGTAATCAGATTTCAATTTCGTTAATGCTTAGAATCTTTAAGTGAACATTTGAGGAACTTGATCGTTGATAAACTCAGATCTTCTTTGACTACACGATTTTAGCCTCTATAAGCTATCTGCATAGATTTTGATGATATTCTTGAGATAAAACATGCATCCTCAGGTTGATAAATTAATGTTAAACTAAGGTTGCTTTTAATACATCTTTAGACACCAACAACAAGATCCATACTATCCCTAGAAATAAGACCATGTTGTGGCACCAAAGACTAGGACATATTGGAGAAAAGGGCCTTTGAACACTACATAGTAAAGATATGATTGAAGGTATGTCTAATTGTACCCTGGATCTTCATTTATGTGAATATTGCATATATGGTAAATAAAATCGAGTAAGATTCCCATCTGGTGCTATAAGAGCAAAGGTGATCTTAGAGTTGATACATAATGATTTGTTCATACTTGTGTTTGTTGCATCACTAGGTAAATATGTGTATTATGTTTCATTCATACATTATTTCTCAAGGAACACATGGATTTATTTTCTTATGAAGAAATCCGAGGTATTTGATAAATTTAAAGAGTTTAAGGATCTGGTAGAAAATTAGATAGAGAAGAAAATAAAGCTACTAAGGACGGATAATGGTGGAGAATTCTGCGGAAATGAATTTGAAGTTTACATTAAGAAGTGTGGTATAGAAAGGTAGAATAATACTCCATACACACTTCAACATAATGGAGTGGCAGAAAGGATGAACAAGACGCTAGTGGAAAAATAAATGAGTATTCTCAGTGGTGTCGGGTTAGGACAAGAATTCGGAGCAGAGCGGTGGGTACTACATGTTACTTGGTAAATCGATCACCCTCATCGGCGTTGGATGACATAACTCCACATGAGGCATGGACTAGTAAAAAACCCTCTCTTGAACATCTCAGAGTATCTGGTTGTTATGCTTATGTACATGTTCCAAAGAAAAATAGGAGTAAAGTGGATAATAAAGATGAAAAGTGTATCTTTGTTGGTTATAAGATAGTATAAAAGGATATAAACTTTGGAACCCGAAAATAAGAAGGTTGTCTACAATCATAATGTTGTTTTTAGAGAGGTTAAAGATGTTCCAAAAAAGGAATTCCTACCAAGGGAAGAAGAACTTGAGAAAATAGGTTTTGAGTTGGATGATCCAAAATATAACTCAACAGAAGAAGATGAAGTAGAAGAAGAGGAACCTCATACCCCAGTATTGAGGAGATCAGTGAGGGAAAGAAGGAAACCAAAGAGGTATAGTCCACCTGGTTTTCGTGCTAATTTTTCTTTATCTATTATTAATGGTGATCCCAAAATTGTTAGGAAAGTAGTGAATTTAAAGGATAGTAAACTCAGGAAGAAGGCCATGGTTGAAGAGATGGATGCCATAGATAAGAATGAGTCAAGGGATCTAGTTGAGTTGCCAATTGGTAGAAAATGGTTGCTTAAGAAGAAGTTGAATGTATAAGGAAAAGTGGAGAAATACAAAGCTCGATTAATAGCAAAAGGTTATTCCTAGGTAGAGGGAATTGACTTTGGTAAAAAAAATTCTTCTATTGCCAAGTTAACTTCTACTAGATTTTTTGTGTTTGTTGATAATTCTTTTGATTTTGAAGTAGAATAGATGGATGTGAAGACAACATTCCTACATGGGGATATGGAAGAATAAATCTACATGAAGCATCTAGAAGTCTTTGTAGTGAAGGGGAAGAAAGAGTCGGTATATAAGCTAAAGAAGTCACTATATGGTCTGAAGCGATCACCTAGGACGTGGTACCAAAAGTTTGACACATACATCCTTGAACTAGGATTTGTCAGAAGTGGGGTTGATCTTTGTGTATATTCCAAGTAGGTTGGTAATCACTTCATTTATGTAGTGTTGTATGTTTATGAGTATGTTGATGACTTGTTGTTGGTAGGAAATAACATGGATGTTATCAAGGAGGTGAAATCACAACTCTCTTCCAAATATGGCATGAAGGATCTCGAGGCTGTTAACTTCATTATGGGAATGGAGATTAAAAGAGATAGAGCAAACTGAAAACTCAGGTTGAATCAGAGAAAATATGTTAAGACAATATTATAGAGGTTTAGTATGTAGGAAAGTAAACCAATTAAGGTTCATGTTCTTGTAGATGTAAAGTTATCTGCAGATCAGTGTCCTAAGACACAAGAAGAGGAAGAGGAAATGTCTCATGTTTTGTATGCTAGTGTGGTTGGCAGTTTGATGTATGCAATGGTCTATAATAGACCAGACATTGCACATGCAGAGGGAGTTTTGAGAAGGTATATGTCAAAACCAGAGAAGGAGCATTGGACAATAGTAAAGAGGGTTTTCAAGTATTTGCATGGAACTTCTAGTTATGGATTGTGCTACCAAGGAAGAATGGGATTAGATGGAGTGTTGTACATACATGGGAAAGTTGATGTATATTAGGCTAGAGATATTGATCGTGGAAGATATATAAGTGGGTGTTGGGACAGGGGCACACCCAGGGTTCAACACTTCAACAGTGCACCAACAAAACCCTAACTACCGGCCCTTTCGGCAAGACCTGAGAGCAGGTGAAGTCTCACCCGAGGTATAGGCAAGGGTGGTTATAGGACTCAAGTGTCTACAACCTTAGATGGGACATAGATCTATGATTACACCACTCTAACAAGCACTTAGCAATTATCATTCACCCTTATTCACATCGCAGATATAAACCCTAATTATAGAGAAACATAGTATTCAACAATATCTAACACATCTAAGCACTTACCACATGGAAAAAGATCAGATCTAGCATTCATTCACATTATTAAGCACTAATCTATCATATCAGATTCATCTAAACATTCATTATACTAAGCATACATCACATCAATAACATAACAACTATAATGCACAAAGCAACCACAACATAGAATATACGTGGTTCACACCAGTGTGGGGCTACATCCACCAACTCTTCTCTTCTTTATTATCTTTTGCCAATCTTCTTACAGTCACAGAGCATCAAAACCTTACTCCGCAGAGGACAAGAGATTTGTGCACACCTCGCCAGATCCTCCTTCCCCGAGTTATATCACAACACCAAGCATCCTTACACAATCTGTGCACAAAGCACTATAGATGACCCGCACTTAGTTCTGCAAGTCTCAACTTACACTGCACAAATCCTCTTACAATTACTTGCACTTAGCACAATACTTAGCACCTAGCATCACACCCATACATTGTTACTTACATCACCTAGATTTCTATTTATACATTACAAAATGACCCAAACATGGGTAAACCCATGGGACGACATCCCATACACATTACATAAACCCTAATCCCAAAATTGCCCTAAAAAGGGGCCGAGATCTCGCGATCTCCGCTTCGACTTGCGTTCGGCCTTCGACCAGCCTGTCGAAGTCCCAAAATAGGTCAAACATGACTAAGGATATCCAAAACTTGGTCAAGGGCCAACAGGCCCCCAAAAATCACCTGTGACTCGTCCCGAGTCACTCTGGTCTGGGTAACTCTTCCTCAAAAGCCTCGATCTTGGTTTGAGTTGCTTCAACCTATTGTTGTGCCAAGGCCTCCTACTCGATGAACTCTTGAATGACTGCCTTGTTCACAGGTCCCTCTAAGCGTTGTTCTACCAAAGTGACTACTCGTTCCAACTCTACTCCACGACCTTCAAACTCCTCAAAATGTAGGCAAGCTGCATCCTGGAATGGCTGGAACTTCTGAGTCACTTCCATGGCTTTGCTTTATATGGCATGGACCTGTTGCTCAATCGTGCGTTGTTCTTGGGATATTTTCATTCGCTCAACCACTGACAAGGGATCTAACTATGCTTGTACTGTTGTTGCTTGCTACTTTTCTTCCTGGAGATGCGACTCCAGTGTTTTCAGTTCAGGGTCCTCGGTAAAGTGCTCATAATTCTGCGCACTGCGACTCCTTAGTTGTTTACATTCCACGGCTAATGCTTTGATCCTTTCAACTGTGCTTTAGACAGTTGCTTCTCTTTGGTCTCACACTTCCTGTGGAGTGCTTGGCACTATTTGTAGCTCCAGTTCTGTTATTCTCTGTTAAAGCTATTGAATGGCTTCAACAAGCTTCACCACTTGATTCTCCACCAGGTCTTCCTCCATTTTCTCTAAGCCCGTCACAGAGCGAAGTGCTCTGTGGACTACTTATTTAACTCCAACTTGCTCCATGAGCAATTGTTCTTTCTCCTGCTGGATCTGCACTCTATCCTCTTCGAAATTGATTTGGAGGTCATCCTTCTCTTGTTGAGCAACTCGGCGTTACTCTATGATTTCCTCTTGTGCTTGCTTCAGGGCCACTGTGGCCTGTTCTTTTTCTTCCTACACACTATGAAGGCGAACTTTGATCGCATCAACTATTCTACGGAGTTGGGCAGGCTCATATCCCAACTCTGGTTCTTCTAATGGTGGGGGCACAATGGACACTGCATGGCTGGAGTGAAGGGCTTGTTGTACACCTCTCAGCGCTTCTTCAATCCTTTCATACATGGTTTCTTGTTTGTCTTTATTTCTCTGCAAAATATCTTCTGAGGCATCTGATACAGCTATGATAATGAAGTCGAAGTCATCGATCGTGAGTGCAGTCTGTAGCTTCGGCTTACTTGCTTTGGACTTCTTCTGCGATGTAGCTTTTATGGGGGAAACCTTTATTTTCTTGGATGTCTCTGCCTCTTCAAGGGGGTTCCTAGGCGATGTTACTTCGCCCTACTTCTGCTTGTCTTCTTCCCCTTCTTTCTCTTCTTTTTCCACTTCGTCGTCTCCTCCTCCGCTAGGTGAATCTGATGCAGTCTCTTCTTATGTGTTGTGTATTTCCTGTACATCTTCCTTATTTTTCTTCTTTCTACTATTGGGTTCATCATACTCTTAACGAGTAACCACCGAACTTCCAATGAGGTTGGCGTCGGACAATTCTGCCTGGTCGACTGGTATAAGGAACTCTGCGGGCCATTCCTTAGTGATTTCTTCCAGGTCCTCCTCTGTGAGCTTGTTGTAGGACTAAAGCTCTTCTTTACTTTCATCTGCATGCATAGTAATATAAATAAAATGCCTATCTGCGCAGAACTTCATATGGGGCCTGAACCTGTCCAGGGTGTTTGGCGTCATACGAGGGAAAGACTCAATAGCCCTCTTCAACTCTAGGTAGTAGGTATGGAATATTGCGTTCGACTGCCATTGTTTCCCCATATCGCTTGAATACCAAAGTGTGGTAAACTTCACAGCTAGTGGCTCAAATGGCTCAATGTCAGAGAAGGTTGCACCTTCCGGCATTTCCCAAGCAGTGAACACGATGAGGATCAACAGCTAACTAAAATGGAACTCATAGCCCTGATCCTGAGCTTCTCGATAATCTAGTTCTAACTGATTGACTAGGTAACTAACCCAGTTCATATGTAGTCCTTCCACTCATTTTCCTACGAGGTCAACGACAAACCCTGTGACCTGCATGGGTATGTCCTTTCGAACTAGCTTACCAGCAATCAACTGGCAAGAAAGGTGCACTACACCATTCTTAATGGAGGCTACCTTGTAGCCTCGCGTCCCTTTCTCTACATCGCCGTAGGTGTCTTTGATCTGCTGTGCCAGGGTGCGGTCTGCAACCTTGCTTGGATAAAAGTCTTGTGGGTCTGGTCCCTGCATACTTAATCCGGTGATCCTATGGATCAACGCCATATCGACGGTGATACGTCTGTCTAACCATAGATACCCTCCATGGAAGCATGACAGTAGGAGCTTAATGCACGCGTTAACCTCTTGGTGCCTTCCAAATTGTGGTATTTTCATTACGTTCAAGACAGTGGACCTCGCGACGTCCTTAGTCCATGGCTGGGGGATTTTCTTTGACTTCTTCCCCTTCGTCTTGGTCAAATATTTGTGAGGTGCAAGCATGCCATAACTCTTGCGGTCTCCTAGGTTATAGTCACTAATATTCAAGGTTGGAATCCTCTCCAACTTCAATCTAACTGCTTGTATTCCCTTCGGGAGGTATGCAGTGATGATTGTGTAGTCGAAGTCCCTTGGGACATTGTTGCGACTCACCACATAGGCCAAAGGTGGGATGTAGTTGGGCAGGATGGTTGGGATTAGCTTCGCATTCACCAAGTCATCGTGATTATTGGTTCTTTTCTCAATCGCAGCTCGGGATGGTTCAAATCCATAAGCATTCGACAAGGAGGCATGTACTCCTCGTTTCGATGAGGCTTGGATGCCTGCGGACATCACATTCTCGACCATGAGGTCTATTAGAATCTCTTTGACGGATTTTTCTGCTTCGCTAATTTCGTCTGACATGCACACTCGAGATATGATATCTCAGGTCAGTGAACAATACTCAATGTAACAGAATGGATGGCGAGGTCTCAATGATCACTGTGCAAAATGAACTAGTTCTCTGTGGGCTCAGATAATCAAAATTGGAAAAAGTGTTCTCGGTGCAACGCTCAACGTGATAAATAGATATTGTCATAACGGTTTCTTTCAACAGGTCGCAAATCCTTATTCAATGCAATTCCATCCATTATGGCGTGGTCCCAATAATCCAATGGTGAACTTCCGGGCCATAACTGCTTTCCTAACCATTCGGGAGCATCAATTGAATGGTCATATTGCCTCCAACGGTCATATTTCTCGTCATGGCGAAGTGCCAATTTGTGTTGTACTGATATTCCGACGAAGTTCAAGTTCTGGAAACCTTCCTTCTGCGAAGTCTTCCCTAGAACTTCTTGCAATTTTTCTAACTTTTCTTTCTTCTTGCTGAGCTTTCTGGCCTTCTTTCCTGTGATCTAAATCACTGTTTTCCTCTTTCCGTTATCGGTCTTATCTCCTCTTGGAATGATAACTTCGCACTGTGGAGGTTCTTTCATAGGATTCAAGGGTAATACTTCTTCTCTTTCTGGGGTAGGTGCATTATTCTCTTGTACAAACAGGTGTCTCCAGTCTTCCTATGTCCTTTCAACTTCGACATCCATATATTTGGTCTTTAGTAGCTTCGACTGGTTCTCTTGTTCTTCCAGTAAGTGTGCTATTCTCCTAGCCATGAAATCTCTTAGTTCTTGCTTTTTCTATTCTAGATCCTCCTCTTCTTATTTCCTTCGCATCTGATCTTTCTCAATCCACATTTTTCCTAGCAAGATAGCAAATGGGGTGATGTTCTCAACAACTTAACGATCTCAAATTCTTCTTCTGTCGAAGTTCCATGAGCACTCATAGATTTATGGGTAAGTCTTCCACATAGGGTTATCAACTTTCCTCTAAATAATCCTATTCCTCCTAATGAAGGAACCATAGCAGGCTTTCCCAAAATTTCCCAAGTTCTTTCTGACATGATATTCAATTGTGTTTCCTCATCCAGGACACAGTCTATGTCGAAGTCTCATATTCTTGTTTCTATGTACTCTTTCTCTTTTAAGACTTCTGATAAGTTGATATCTCTATGATCCTTCAGGGTTTCTTTCATATGTAGTAATACAGTCTCTGATTCTTTCTGGGGTTCTATCATATCCTTAGTTTCTTGGCTTGTCTCATAGTTTTCTCGTCTCATATTCATATTTTCAACTTTTGCAATCATTCTAGGGAAATAAAAAACTTCATGGTCCATAGATTTACAACAAAGACAACTAGGTATTATACCAGGGCATTCCTTAGCAAGATGTCCCAATCTTATGCAACTGTAACAAAGGGTTAATCATCTCTTTCTCTTAAATGATCCCCAACCTTTCCTGTACTGCGCACTGGGATCACAGTAACTAACCTGCAAAAAATTCTTTCTAGGATCCTGCATCTATTTGTTAGTCCAAACATTTTTTCTATGCATAGGGATAACATACCTTTCATTGTTTCTATCATATCTATTCATATCAAATATTGTTTCTTCTAGTTGTACCCTAGTTTTCAGACTAGGACAAAATTGATCAAACATACCTAGATTCATTCTTTCGAAACTAAAATTTTCACTTATCTTACCTTTATCAGAGCACAAAGCTTCAATATCTTAACTCTTTTCTTCATATCAGACCTCTCTTCTCAACATAGAGCTTCGCAAGTCAATACTGCGCACTAAGGAAATAGATCTACGCACAGAGCTTTCTTTTCTTCAGTTCCCAGCAATCACAGTTTCAGGTCCCGACAACAGAACCATTTGTTGGGACAAGGGTAGACCCAGGGTTCAATGCTTCAACAACGCACCAACAAAACAATAACTACCAGTCCTTTCGGAAACACCTGCAAGTAGGTGAAGTCTCACCCAAGGTAGAGTCAGGGGTGGTTACAGGACTCAAGTGTATGCAACCTTAGCTGGGACACAGATCTATGATTACACCACTCTAACAAGCACTTAGTAGTTATCATTCACCCTTATTCACATCACATATATAAACCCTAATTACAGAGCAATGCAGTATTCAACAAGATCTAACACATCTAATCACTTAGCACATGGAAAAAGATCATATCTAGCATTCATTCACATTATTAAGCACTAAACTATCATATAAGATCCATCTAAACATTCATTGTACTAAGCATACATCACATCAATAACATAACAACTATAATGCACAAAGCAACCACAACACAATATATATGTGGTTCACACCAGTGTGGGGCTACGTCCACCAACTCTTCTCTTCTTTATTATCTTCTATCAAGCTTCTTACAGGCACAGAGCATCAAAACCTTACTCCACAGAGGACATGAGATCTGCACGCACCTCACCAAATCCTCCTTCCTCGAGTTAGATCACAACACCAAGACTCCTTACACAATCTGTGCACAAAGCACTACAAATGACCTGCACTTAACTCTGCAAGTCTCAACATACACTATGCACAAAGCCTCTTACAATTACTTGCACTTAGCACAATACTTACCACCTAGCATCACACCCATACATTGTTACTAACATCGCCTAGATTTCTATTTATACATTACAAAATGGGACTAAACATGGGTAAACCCATGGTCCGACATCCCATACCCGTTACATAAACCCTAATCCCAAAACTTCCCTAAAAAGGAGTCAAGATCCCGGGATCTTCGCTTCGACTTGCACTCTACCTTCAACCAGCCTGTCGAAGTCCCAATAGGTCAAACATGACCAAGGTTCTCCAAAACTTGGTCAAGGGCCAAAAATGGGTATGTGTTTAGCCTATTTGGAGAAGTAATCAGTTGGATGAGAAAAAGATAGGTTGTAGTGGCACTCTCAACTACAAAAGTTGAATACATGGCAGCCACTCATGCAAACAAGGAATAATTATGGTTACAAAGATTGTGTTTAGGTATTGGGTTGGTACAACAAGTAGTAAGATTAGATTGAGACATTCAAAGTGTAATCTCCCTGGCAAAGAACCCATATTATCATTTAAAGACAAAGCATATTGATGTTCAATATCACTTTATGGGAGGCATGGTTGAAGACAAGAAGGTGTTATTGGAGAAGGTTGACACTTTAAAGAATGTTGTAGATTCATTAACAAAGTCCGTGAGCATCGATAAGTTCTTGTGGTGTAGTGAAAAAATGGGAATTGCAACCTTGGATTGTCAACTATGTAATCATTTGACCCCATGTATGCAAAGAAAACAAAAAGTGGGAGAATGTTGGGTATTTTTTATATTATTTTCATGTGTGTGGGGGGGGGTTGTCGATTTGATGATCCTCCCCCAATAGTGGTGTACATGTGCATTGGGAACTACCCAGGGGGGTTCACAAGCGAGGGGGTGTTACACATTATTTTGGTCACCCCTGTGATCAACTGAAAATATGTGCATAGCTCACTTATATGTTCCCTGGAGATACTAAATGAGATTTTCTCCATGAGAAAAGTGAATCATCTTTCTTTTCTTAAAAACCATATCAAAGGAGATCGTTGCACCTTGCTAAATTCTTGGGGTGTGACGATGCTTGATCGTCGCATGCTGCACCAAAACTGGATTGTGATGTCATCATAGGTTGCTTATGCATAGGGTGCGACGAAGCTCAAACAAGAGAAAAATGTGAAATCCACGAAAGTTATAGAAGGGAATCTTCTAGAAGATGAGGTGGCCTCCGATCGGTTTGGATCTTACTCGCTTCTTTGATTTAGTGCGATCATCCTAATATCCTCATCCATTCCTCTTTCATCCTATATAAAGAGGGATCTCTCATGGGAAAGGCTAGGCTTTCTTATGCATGAATAATTCTGCTAAAGATTGTACTTGTGATAGCTTTTCTTTAGCTCTCCAAGTAAGGTTGTGAATGATCTTCATCAAAAGTATTGGAGAAAAGGTGTGTGTGTTGAAGCAAAGGGCCATTAGAAGAGACCTTGAAACATCAAGGAATGGGTTGTATTCTCCACTTTCATTCAATATAATACAGTAATATATTTCTTCCCTATAAAGGTGTCTCTACTTTTATTGTATAACTCATTAATCTTATACATAGACTTCATTGGAATATATATATTGTTGTTCTCTCTCTTGTTGGTTTTTGCTTCTTAACAAGTTCACCATCCCAAAAATCCAAATATGGAGCAAGGACGACACTAGAGAGGACCGAACATCGTTTAAATGGTATTTCATTTGTCCCTCTCTGAACTAGTTTATATTACAATGAAATCTAAGGAGAAACTTGTATTCTTCCTTGTTTTGTTCTAGCTTATTGTTGAAGTTAGGGAGATTAATTTGTTTCTACACTTACCGATTTGTCTGATAACAAAATTGGAAACCATACTAGGGAATGTCCTCTTTTGGTCTTTTCTTCTTTTTTTCTTTTGGCTTGTCTGCTTTTAGTTAATTTCTTTCTCTGAGTCATTGGGTGATCCATGTTGACTCCCTGGTCCTAAAAGTTCATTGAGAAAATCCGTCCTCTATTCATTTTTCCCCTATTTTCAGTCATCGTCACACCCTGCCTATGGAAAACAAAATGACGACATCACACTGTGTATTTATCATTGCCTGTGACGATCCTTGATCGTCGCACTGTGTTCTTGTGTTGCCTGCGACGATTCCTGTAAAAAAAAATTGAGTGACAATTAGCTTTCCTCTTTTCCCAGATCTTAAATATGGTTTTGGGGTGAATTTTTGGGTTTGATTATAGTCTGATTACAGTCTGTTTTTCAGTCTTTGAATATGGTTTTAGCCTTATTTTCTTTGTTTTAGCTTGTGTTCTTTTGAAAGATTTGATCTCTTCCTTTGAGTGTCTTTCTGTTACAAAGCATTGTTTTTCTTTAGAATTATTTAGTGGAAGAACATATTTTTCTTCTATTGAATAGTTCATGTTAAAAAAGAAAATTGATTTGGGTTTCATTGTTTTTAGAGTGATTTTCTATTGCTTTTAGATATCTTTGAAAAAAAAAAAAAAACTTGCTTTGCATTAGATTGGGGGCAACTTTGCATTTAAAGTAGCGAAATTGCATGGTTTTTGGCATTTGTTGGTCTTGAATTCTTAAAAAAAAATCCCCCTCATGGTCGAGGGGGGGCAATAATCGTGTATTGGTGTACAACCTCTTTGGCTCATTTCTTGAAGATCCTGATATTGATGAGTTTAATAAAATTTTGGGACATTGGGCATCTCGGAATGATAAACTTTTTCTCCTTCTCATAATATAGCTTTCATCGAAGTGAAATATTTGCATTCTCATTTCTTTTCATTTTTTAGAGTCGGTCAAAATATTAGCTAGTCCACACCATTTTCCTATTGAGTAAACAACAACCTTAAAATAAAGCGCTTATAAAAATTGATTAGACATTTTTATACTTTCTAGTAGAAAACCTACATTAGCTTAGGGTGTAGGGCTTTGGAATAGGTGTGAAAGATAAATTTCCAAAGTTGTAAACAAACATAGAATCTTGTGCTAGCGAGAGGTAAATCCACTTATTACATTTTGTCCTGAGAAACCCTTCTAACACAAGGGTCAATCACGAGGTCATATTAGGACGGACAGAGTTACTCACCCTGCTTTGTTGGTTCTAGTGTAGTGAATGCGTGTATTATTGGGGGTCACTTGAGAATAAAATCCTGTGTGGACCTTCTCGAGGATATTTCAGGCTTATATACCTTGCCCTTGGTGCGTATATCAGACTTTCGACTGCTTCCCCAAGAATCATTGTCGTAATTGGTAACTTTAGTATCATATCTCTTTAGGGTCTTTACACAAGGTGACTATGGAAGGGCAAGTCTTCACGGTACCTGGAATCGACATTGGCCAAACTCACTCGAGCTCCTTGGAGGGTATACCCACGTTTATGTGTGGAAGCTTGCATCAAGGTGTAAGTTCATTAAGCAGGTCGTCAAAATAACTTTTCCACCCACTCTATCTCAACCCCTTCTTACATTGTTCTCATGACGTTGGATTTCATCACCAACTCATGTGTTCATTGTGAGAAGGTTTTTTTGTTTGCTTGTTTCCTAGATTTTTAGCATGTGTTGTTTATTTTCCTTAGAATACTCTAGGTTGGATCTATGTTTAATGGCATCAGTTCCCGGAATGACCAATGAAGCAACCCCTAATCCAGGGGAACCTTTTGTTTTTCCTTCTTACGGAAATGTTGGTCCTCCTTACATCGCTACTTTGAGCCTTCCAGGTCTCACAATTGGATTGTTGGTATGGTTGTTTTCCACTATGGTAATCTTGAATGCTGCAAGTTATTCGGTTGTAAGCACTTCCCCCAAGAACATCAACCTCATGTTGATCCTTCTCCTTCTTCACCAGTAAGATATTCTTCGCCTTCTTCACTTGCAAGGTCTTCTTCCATTTCATCTTCTTTTTTGACTGAAAGCTCTGAAGCTAGTAACCCGGTGGATAAGAAGAAGAATAAAATGAAGATTAAGAAGAAGAAAAATATGCAAGGGTCCAAAATTCCATCCACTGCCAAACATGTTGGAAAACAACTAGTTATTGATAATCGTGTTGGGAGTGTTGATGATGCCAAGATCACCCAAACAACCCATAAGCCCAAGTACCCTTGCAGGATTTATAAGGATAGTCATCTTCTTAAGGATTGCCCTGGTCTATCCAAGGTTATAGAAGCATGGTATACATGTCCTCGCTAGTCCATGTCGCCATCCTTTGAACAACATGTTGATGACCTCCCGTCAACTAGTCAGGATACCGTTGCGAAGAAGAAAAGTAGAGTCAAGTTCCTGTGTATGTTATGCGGAGGGAGTTATCAAACTCACCTTTTACATTGTATGGACAAAGCATTGAAATTACTAGAATACATGATTGTTTCCCAGCCTCCACTTCTGGATGCTTACCGCAAACTTACTCTCCACCCACTTGTAGTTGATGACATGATTAATCTGATCCCTTCGTTGGCCAGTCTGGTTGATCAAGTAGTCAATATAATCACGTGCTTAGTTGAACTAGTTGACAAAGTGGTCGATCTGATCCCATACTCGATCGATCCCACTCTCTCATTAGAGAATGAAACCCAAGCGGTCGATCTGTTTCCATCCGTCAATATGATTCTCCCCTTGGAGAATGAAAGCCAAGTGGTCAATCTGATCCTGTCATTGGTCGATCCTACTCTCCTGCTAGAGAGTAAACCCGATATTGCCCACATTTTTCTCGTTGATACCGTGCTAGGGGGTATTCCTCCTTCTCCCACGAAACCCCTCCAAGTAATGAAGCCATTCTTTTTTATTGGGGTGCACTAACTAGACCTCGTATTCCCTCTCACATTTCTTTCAAGATTATATTACAGGTCCGTGATTGGGAGGTTCCTCAGACGCTGATAGATGAAGGTGTGTCCGTTAGTATTTTTTCCTCTATTTCTTGGCAATCTTTGGGTTATCCTCAGCTTGTGCTGGTTACGTAGAATCTGTTAGATTTTAACAAAAGAACCAGTCAACCTTTAGGGACCCTTCCTCAGTTTCTGGTAATTTTGGGAGGGAAATTTTTTTTTTATTGACGTCATGGTAGTCCAAGACCCCTTAGATTTCGATTTAGTCCTTGGGAGAGATTATGTCTATTCCATGAAAGATAATGTGTCCACTCTTTTTCGTGTGATATATTTCCCTCACGATGGAAGTGTTGTGACTATTGATCAATTCTTCTTTGTTGGCCCTGATTTGATTATCAACCCAACGACCTCCCTGAACGGTTCTTATATGAAGACGGTATCTCCCCCACCACAGGTCAATTATGTGGCATTGTCTCCCATGCCTTCAGTTGTCGATGCAGATGAGCCTCTCACTGTAAGCTCAATCTCTTATGACTTGGATCTGGTAGTTGACATGGTGATCTCTTTGGTAGGGATATTGGAGCCTGGCCTCCTTACCCCTATCACATCCCTCGACATGTGTTTCTTCCAGAGTATGTTTCTTCCATTGAGTCAAGATCTCTTGGAATTCATGACCGTTTTTTGTCCCTTGACATGGTTTCCTTCCAAAGCATCGTCCTCTTGGAAGCCATGATCAAGATGGTTTTCTGATTTCAAGCTCGTTAAAAAATGAAACCAGCTATGAGGATATTTTTTTAAGTCTCTGTGGAAACCTCGTTCAAAAATGAAACAAAGGTTACAAGCCTAGTTCTTTTCCTGTGTCAAGCTCGTTTAAAAAATGAAATAGATTCCCCCCCTCTTCGATTGAGTCAAGTACTTCGTTACGTATAGTATTTTAAGCTTCATTTCGTATGCATGTTATTTTATATGAAACGAAGCTTGGGGGGCAATGTTTACAGCCTCTGGACTTCATGTTGAAGTTAAGTCGCTAGCTTCTTAAGTTGGGGACAAAGTACCTACCATCCCTGGATACTGCATTGGGAAGTAGCAAGCATAGATTTCTCTGGTTCAAGCTTGTGTAAAAATGAAACCACCTACATCAAGCATAGTTTCCTCTGGTTCAAGATTGTGTAAAAATGAAACCAGGTCCAAGCATAGTTTTGTTTAGTTTTTAAGCTTGTGTAAAAATAAAATCTATCCCGAGAATAGTTTTGTTTTGTTTTAAGCTTGTGTAATAATGAAAACAATACCGAGCTTATTCCTTGTTCTTTCTCATGCTCGTAAATCAATGAGAATGTAACCGAGTAAAGTTTTATCAGTTTTTCAGACTCGTAAAGGTTATACGAAAAAGGAACTCCCTGGAGTTCCCTTTAAGCTCTTTTCATACTCTCTAAACATGAAAAGATTGTTGAACGATCTTGTTCTTTTCATGTTCGTTAAAGTATTTGAAGAAAACATTTGTGAGCGGTAGATTATCTCTTTTTTGGTCTCATCAGACTACTTTACAAAAAAGGACATTTTGGAGTTTTCTTTAAGTGTTTTTCAGACTCTCTAAACATGAAAAACCCCTGAGTTTTCTTTCTTTGGAATTGTAAAACAAGCATTGAAAGGCCCATATGGGACCGCACCACTCCTTCCTAGGGTTCGTTAAAAATACTCCGAGGGACTAATCCGAAGGATGATATTACATTACAATAATATGTTATCCTCATCAAGATTGCGTAAAAATAAAGAGGTACNAGTAAGTTGCTCTTGAACATGACACTCCTTTTCATCATTGTATACGGATTGGGAAATCCACTTGTCTCTTGTTTGACCATCTACAAGTCCATATGTTGGGTCCTCCTTGAGTCAATGTTGCCAAGACAATCATTGTGTCATTCATATGTTCAAGAGAAGTTCAACCTAAACAAGCATTATATCAAGTCGTCCATCTACAGTCCTCAAATCCTACCATGTCGGCCTTCCCGGAGTCAGTTATGAATCACTTCATACTCTGAGCTACTTCAAATATGTTACATATTTCATGTCATTGATGGGGGATACATTAAGGCCCTCCTGTGACGAGTCTTTTCCTGTCGACTTCAACTCATCATCCAGGAATTAGACTTAGAAATCATTTAGTACCTTAGAACCTGCATGCCTCAATGGTAGGTTTCCTCCCTTTTAAAAGTGGGTTCACATCATTGGCCCATGATTGGAATATTACATCGAGTGTTCAACTTCAACTCATTTATTCACATTCGTTGGATTGTACTAGAGTACCTTTGGAGTCATTGACATCAATGGTGATTTCCCTCGCACTTGTTAACGGTATTCATTAATGATCGGTAATCAAGTGGTTTCTACCATATTCAACTTCGACACCTGTAATCACATGCCTAGATTCATACTTCAGAACGATGGAAATGAAGACCCTGGATCTCAGAATTTCAGTCTAGGTTGTGATGGATTATTGATAAGTCTTTACTGACACATAGAATCATTGTGTATGTCTCATGGCTATGTCCAAATTTGAATTTTTAGAGCATAGATCCACAATGTATTTCTCGTCGCTATGTTGAATCATGATGACATGGATCCATAGTCTATGTTTGGTGGCCATGACTCACTTGACACTTATGATTAGAGTCACTTGTAGTCTGAGTATGGAAATGCCTACCTCATAAGATGGTATATTATTATGCAAATGTTTGATTGTTTGTAGGTTTCTGACCAATGTGCTCCTTGTTTTCGACACACACATTCTACAAAGTATTTCAGTTGTCACAGGTTCCAACTTCATACTTTGGGGGGAATTATGTTACACATTATTTTGTTCACCCCCGTGATCAATTGACAATATGTGCATAACTCACTTCTATATTCCCTGAAGATACTAAATGAGACTTTCTCCATGAGAAAAGTGAATCATCTTTCTTTTCTTAAAAACCATATCAAAGGAGATCGCCACACCCTGCTAATTGTTTGGGGTGCGATGATGATTAATCATCGCATGATGCACCAAAACTGGATTGTGGCATCGCCGCAAAATTCTTGTGCATAGGGTGCGACGATTCTCAAATAAGATAAAAAGGTGAAATTCATGAAAGTTCTAAAAGGGAATCTTCTAGAAGATGAGGTGGTCTCTGATCGATTTGGATCTTACTCGCTTCTCTGATTTAGTGGGATCATCCTAATATCCTCATCCATTCCTCTTTCATCCTATATAAAGAGGGATCTCTCATGGGAAAATCTAGGCTTGCTTATGCATGAAGAATTATGCTAAAGATTGTACTTGTGATAAGTCAGGTTGTGAATGATATTCATCAAAAGCATTGGAGAAAAAGTATGTGTGTTGAAGCAAAGGGTCATTGAAGGGACCTTGCAACATCAAGGCATGGGTTGTATTCTCCACTTTAATTCAATATAATGCAATAATACATTTATTCCCTATAAAAGTGTCTCTACTTTTATTGTATAACTCCTTGATCTTATACATAGACTTCATTGGAATATATATATCATTGTTCTCTCTCTTTATTGGTTTGTGCTTCTTAACAGGTTCACCATTCCACAAATCCAAAGATGGAGCAAGGATGACACTAGTGAGGATCAAACGCCATTTAAATGGTATGTCATTTGTCTCTCTCTGGACTAGTTTATATTACAATGAAGTCTAAGGAGAAACTTGTATTTTGCCTTGTTTTGTTCTAGCTTCTTGTTGAAGTTAGGGAGATTAGTTTGTGTCCGCACTTACCGATTTGTCCGATAACAGGGGGGGTGGATATTTACTCCCCGCTTCTTAGGTGAAGCCTTCAGCTCCAGGGTAGTGTCCCGAAAGTTTTTTGGGGTAGTTTTTTCTATTTTAGTGGTTTTCGTTATTTTTAGCGGTTTCATAAATAAATCTTGAATTAAGGGATTAGGGTTTTGGTTGCTGCGGAATACCTAAAATATTTTATATATTGTATTGTGAGTGGTGAAATTAATACAATGAAGAGTTGAGAGGTGCAACACCAAGGAAGGCTGGTTTTCTCGGTTAAGTGTTTCCAGCGTAAATCTCTATGTACTTTTTTTTACTTTGGAATAGAGCCTGGGGAAACCCACCGGGAACTTCCCCTCATTTCGAGGATGGTACCTAGGGTAAACTAGATTTTGTAGAAAGCCAAGGCTTTTTCGATAGCTTGCTCATTTAATATCTCAACATGTCACTTGTGGGAATTGAACCTGGGTGGGGGGGAAACACCCCTCAACACAAACCACTCATGCTAAACCCAATTGAATTTAATTATCTATGTACTATGTGTAAGATCCATTGATTAATTTACGTTTTTCTTAAGAATCTGTATGTATTGTTTTACTTCATAGGTTTAAAACTTACACATTTTGCTAAGGGATATATGGAGTTGTTTTATGTATTTCGTTGTCATTCTCCTTAAATAACTTGTCACACTCTTCATAAAAAAACTCACCACCATTATTAGTCCTTGACACCTTAATCTTCTTACCAATTGATTTTCCAAGAGAACCTTAAACTCCTTAAACCAACTAAAGACCTCACATTTATTTATGAAAAAATAAACCCATGTCCTCAGATTTCTGTGGTGAGGGATTTCACCACAGAAATGAAACCCATGTCCTTCTGGAACAATCATCAATGAACAATGCATAATACAAAGATTTATAAATCAAAGGAACTTTAACATAACCAAATACCTTAGAATGAACCAAATTCAAAAACCAAGAAGAATTATGAAAACTAGAATAAATTTATTGAACATGGTTCGATTTTCCATATTTGTAATGCTCACAGAAATCAAATTCAAGAGTACAATCAATCAACCCCTCTATTTCTTTTTTTTTTGTTTTTCAAGGTCCATAAGCCCTTCTCACCTATATGGCCCAATCCCTAGTGCCATAACATTGTCTTCACTACTAGTAACTTACTCTCTAAAGAAAAATATCCTTTGGGTACCCAAAAAGAATGACCATCAAGAATATATACAACACTCCTCTTTGTTATTGCTTCTAATTGCAAGGATGTAGATTTTGTGGACCTCTTCTATGCATAAACTAAAGAACCATTGCATTGAATAGTGCATTCATCAAGTTGAAACAAAGTTCCCACACAAACACCCTAAGTGAACACCATAACTCCTCACACCATCTTACACCCTCCATTAGAGAAAACAACTTGCACATGTGCATCATTAAGAGTGCTTACTAATAGTAGGTTTTGCGCCAATCCCAGAATGTACATAACTCCATTGATCCCCTTCAATTTTCCATCAAGGAATCTAATTAAAACTCTACCATGACTTACTATATTGAGATGAGCGTCATCACCGAAGTGTACCTTCCCACCATCATATTTCTCATACACTAAAAATCACTCGTGATGGGTATTCATGTTGAAGGAAGCTCCAACGTTTATCAACCATGCACCTTGGCATGCATGGGTCACCAAGGCCACAACAAAGGAATCTTGACCATCCTCCTGAAAATATTTTTCATATTCATCCTCAAAGTCATTGGTTTTCTTCTTTTCTCCATAATGTGTATCCTCCTTGCAATGTCTTTTGAAATGCTTGACCTTGCTACCATTCTAACATATTTCCTTGGATTTTCTAAGTGACTTAGATCTCCCACAAGATTTGGATCTACCCTTCTCCATCTTGTTTCTTTTCGCTTCAAACCTTACAAGAATAGCCAAGGCCTCTTTGGTGGATTTATAAACCTTATGCTTCATCCCCTCTGAGAGTAAAGAATTCATGACCTCACCAAGCACTAATTTCTTTGCAGTGCTTCCAATGGTCATTACCAAGTTGCCCCACAAATATGGAAAAGAACACAAAAGGGTTATGCAACGATCCTCCTCATCCATCTTCACTCCCACTAAGTTCAACTTGTTCATAATGGTATTAAACACATTCATATGCTTGAATACAGTATCACCATCACCCATTCTCAAGGCATACAATTTTTTCCATGGAAAAAAAATTACCCAAGGATTTATCCTAGTACAAATCTACAATCTTCCTCTAGAGGCTTGTTGTGGTGGGTTCTTTAGAAACATTCATTAACACTAAATTAGACAAACAAAGTCTGATAAGGCTTTGTGCCTTTCTCTCCAACACTAACCAGTCTTCATCCTTCATAGCAGAGGGTTTGGTTCTAAATATTGTAAACCATAGATCTCGATCTGTTAGCAAATCCTCTATCTTAAGCTTCCATTGCTCAAATTTAGTTCCATTAAACTCCCCCATTTCCATTTTTGTGCAACAATATTTTCTTATGTACATGTTCCCACTAAAACCAAGATTAGATAAACAAATCTTTGTCCCTAACACCTAGTATATGAAATGATTAGGCTTTGATACCAAATGAAAGGATGCAGAATTGGGGAATACACTTCCTACTCTAATCAATGAGAGAATAATGTGCATAAAATCTAAACAAACGATTCCAACACTTGTCATAATATGACATAATATTGAAACCAACCTCTTAGAGTTGCAATGTGATATAACATTGTAGTCACCCAAACAAATAACATAGAAAAATTCAAACATTATACAATAATTTCTTGGGGAAAACCCTATTGGAGAAAAAGCCCCACACTCTAATGCAAGCTCAATGTATTAATTAGAAACTAACAAAGGTTACAATCTAATTTCAAAGTCTTTGTGCTTTTAATAGGAGTGATGAACAACATTTAGGGTCTAGAGAAATTTTTGTAGCATAATGGTGCCTCCAATAATATATATCTCTCAATACCTCCGACCTAAGAACTCAATATATAGAAATAACAAACCATAATCATTTATTGTTTCTAATTTCACATGTTAGAAACCATCGACACTTTTTAGGTTTGATTAAAAATTATTATTTCATGCATGACTTTTGGCTTTTACTAAAAGCATTACTTCATGCACGATTTTTTGGTTTACTAAAAACATTACTTCATGCTTGAGATAACTACCACAACGTGGGTTGGAAACCTCCAATATTTTTGGCATCTTCCAACATTGTTAACTACAAGGTATATGACACACCTTTCCTAACAAAATAGTGGTTCTCCTAAAGGATCCAACCATGGTTGAAGTTGTGCATATTCTAATAAAATTTCAAAATACACCTTTATTAAAAGATTGGAATAACCAAAGCTTGCATGTGAATGAGGCAATGGTCATAGTGTAAGTGGAGATATTTCAATAAGGCCGATGCAAAGCAACCAATACATGCCAATATAATTATATGAATATTAGTGTTATTTTATTTGGTTAGACTCTATTCATTGTAAGCCGCATGGATGCACAAACCAACCATGCAACCATGCATGTATGAATTCAAATGATGTGTCTCAATTACAATGAAAAGACCTTATCATTTTGTTTTTGGCTTCCATGTCATAGTAGTACAAATAATAATGAAAAGTACAAAACATTATCAACGTGGTGTTGTGCTATATAGTCAGGTTTTGTTTTGTTGTATACAAGATGTAGGGCCAAAATTCTTGCTTGATAGTAATAAATTTATGACCATACACGCCAGTCACTATCCTTGAAATTTTAGCCTTTTTTCAATCAATGGAGTAATTATTTTCATCTACCTAAGAGGATAATCATCAGTTGGGTATCATTTTTCGTTGGAGGATTGGGATGCAACTATTCACCAACTAGTACTCTTATCGTGTGGGTTGATAGATGGAGAGGGGAGTCTCTTGTGGAGACTCTATCTAGTGGGGGAATAAAATCCTAGAAGAATTTGAAGCATTGCCCCTCCTTGTGTGTTGGGCTATATGGAAAGCAAGGAATGAGATATAGTTTGAAAATGTGGCAATTTCCCTGCTTCAGGTGTTTTTCAATATTAGATATGCATTTGAAGGTTTTAGGAAGGTGATTGCAGATAAGGTCTCAAATCAGATTACTCAAGTCCACATAGACAAGTCTAGGCCATGGGGCTATTTCAACAATGCCTTTGAGGGAAAACCAAGAAAAAAAGGGGTAAGTGGTATTTTTCATTTTCCAACCCAACATTATCTCTCTTTTTCCTATGGTTTAGGGTTTGGTTCCAATAATGTAGCAAGGGTTAAGGCTGTATTGTTGGGGGAGATTGTTGTGGATAGATGATATGGTGATTTACAAATCTTTGGTGACTTGCAATTACTCGTCAATTAGCTATTAGGGCAGAGAAAGCACCTAAACTGGGGGTTGCATCTCATAAGGAAGGTCAATGAGTATTTATCCTATCTCTTTTTCATGTGGTTTAGGGTTTGGTTCCAATAATGTAGCATAGGTTAAGGTTGTGCTTTTGCTAGTGGAGATTGTTGTGGAGAGAGGATGCAAAGTAGAGTACACAACTAAACATGGGTGGTCAAAGAGCATCACAAGAGACTTGATCAATTCTTATACTCTCATATTTTCTGAAAAATGAATGTTATGGCTAATGGTCTTTTCAAAAGGGTTGTGAATGCTCCCATAATTTTATTGGAGATCATAGAGTCGAGTGAGTTGGAGCTTGGGAGACAAACCTTTGTCTAAGTGTTAGGATTGTTTTTTAATGAACATTGTGTGTTACTTTATACTAACCCTATTATTAAGTGTCACCCTATTATTAAGTGATTAGAACTGGTCTTATCTTATCTTATAGTTTTTTTTGTTGAGACTTTGTTTCAAATCTACATTGTCTAAGCTATTTGAGTTTTAATTAATAGATATAGTTATAAAATTTAGAAATCTTCTTTCCACAAAATTTTGTTTATATTA
>ML810080.1:126113-136601 GCA_009831015.1 Picea engelmannii
TTGTCTTTGCTTATAAAGTTTCCTGAAAGCGGTTAATCTTTTCCAACATTTTGAAACATGATGGTTATATAAACCACAATATGTACATGGATTCTTTCTTCCATTTTTACATATAAATTTATCATGCTTAACATAATCAAAAGCAATTGAATGATAAGAAGAATTATACCTTGAACATTCACCTTTATCGCCTCTTTGAGGAGGTGAATCTGAAGAGTTACAAGCTCTCCTTTGAAGACCATCAACAATGTTCTTGTCCTCATCACTGTCACAACTCGTTTGCTTCACACATTCGTATTCATATTGAACACAAGCCTTGCATGCTGAAGGGATTGAACTTTCAACAAAAGTTCTTGAACTTTCACCTTTATAGCCTTCTTGAGGAGGTGAACTTGAAACAAAGTTTGTGCTTGGAACTTTTTCCCTTGTCTCCTCGACTTTGGAATTTGCTCCATCAATTTGTTCATATCAAAGACCACAATACTTAGGTCTCTCTTCAACAACAATAGGCTCAACAATGCCTTGTGCATGCTTGCCCAAACCTCTACTTTCATAGCCCATTTTTAACAATAACTTGGACCCTATTCCTCTTGTGTGATTTTCAAAAACACCAAAACATTCATCTTGAGAGGAATTAGAAGATAAACTAACACTGCATACCTCATGTTCATGCATGTACTTGGTAAGGGTTTCCTTTGCCTCATGGAGTTGAATCTCCATCTCATGCAACTTTGCAAGAAGCTGGTCTTTCTCCTGCTTCATGGCCATCAACTTCTCTTCAAGGGCAATGCTCTTATTCCTGTCTTCACACATCTCTTTCATCAAGTCTCTCATAGTTAGAATCTCTTCTTTGTCAAAGAATGAAGATGTATGAGAACTATCAATGCTTGAAGCTTCCTCCATCCTTGGAATATATCCAACTTCAACACAAAACTTGCACAAAAAACCAATAGCTAAATCTCAAGCTATCAATGGCAAACACATGAGCAAAACAAACTATGCTCTGATACCACCTGATCTGAAAATAGAAGGCTGACTTGTTATGCTATGCAAGCACCCTCTACTTCATTAAAATAAAACTTTACAGGACCTTGCTTCAAGTGTTAAAATATGCAAGATCAAATTATGTGTTAAGTTCATGCAACTTCTTGTAAATGTTTATGTGTGAGGAATTGTTCCTTTAGATGGTTAAATGTGTACTTTAAACAAATACACAGCAACACAACTTGCAACAAATAAACCATCAAACTCACAACAAGAACAAGTTGATAAAGGAGTTCACCCCCCTCCGGGCTATGTCTCCTTGAGCCTCCATCAATGGACTTGGCTCTCTGGGATTAATTAGTCAAAAGTTCTTTTACAAGCTGCTGCTCAAATCCAATGGAAAAACAGACTGTACCATTGGGATCAGAACACATAAAAACCCCAAAAATGACTAATAGAACTCTGAAAACGGATCATGGCTCATCCAGGCATGACCTCTTCTACATGTGGCCATAAGCTTCCCTGAGCTTCTCTTTGGCAAAAACACCTGTAAAATTCCTCAACAGCCTCTGAAACCTATCCTAATGTGTTCAGAGCATATCAATTAGCCAAAAATGATTATTCAATCACAGAAAACAGACATAGGCTCACCAAAACATGTCCTCAATCAATGAGGGCTTCAAGCTCCCTAGAGCTTGCTGAAACTTCAATGGCTAAAATCCTACAAAAGAATTCTTCAAATGGCCTTGATAATAGTGCCAATGGATTTAGGACGTCCAAAAACCCCTAGCTGGGCTTTTACGGCACCTCAATCGGCCAAAAAATGAGAAAGTTAGGCCTCCTGCCATTCTCTTCCTTCAACCTTGCTGAAACTGGTTCACCAAAATGCACCTCTGTGTGCTTGAACCAAGAACACGCTCCAAATCCGTGTTTAAACCCATCACACGCGCGCAACCGAATAACTGTGCAAACTGTAGGACGGTTAGGGCGCCTCCAACCCCTAACCGCCAAACACTCGGGCATATGGGGTCATACGACCGCGCTCTATGGCAAAAAGGGCTAACGGTTTTAAAACCGTGCCAACCGTTTGAAACCCAAAACTAAAATCCAAAACAAATCCCACGCGCAATCAATAGAGACATGGTCGTATGCCTTGGAGCCCGAAACCATGGGCTAACTCCATTTAAAATGTATGCGCACCACCCCGTTTACACATCGGTCATATGGGATATAACACAAGACCGCGGGCTGGGGCTAAGCCCCAGCCCGACCCTCGCGCCAATATGTAAAAACTTTAATTTAAATAAATTAAAATACATCCATATAGTAAGAAACAAATTTAGGCGCGTTGGTTGGTTGACCTTTGTTAAAGTTTTGGACAGTGGGAGGAGGTTCACGGTTCGAATCCGGTGGACTATACCAATTTTTGATTAACAACCCAAATAGACAAATACCGGGGTGCCACGTGGCAGCCCATGATTGGGCCACGTGGCACCCAATCATTTGACCACAAAATGCCACGTGTCGAGATAACATTCGTCCAATTGTCAGCTAATCACAAACCTCCACGTCAACAGGTGCCATGTCACCGTACGGTCGCCACGTCAACATGTACGGACTCTGCCACGTCATCCTGTACAGAATGTACAGTCAACGTCCATTTTTTTTCTTGTTTGACGATTCGGATAGATCGCGATATCTCTCGTTCCCGACGTCTGTTTGAGACGAAACGAGTTGCGTTGGGTTCGCAACGACGAGGGCTACGCTCACATTCGTTTTGAGGAAATTCCTAGAACGTTGATTTTTGAGCTAAAATTTGACCCCTGGTCCAGATTTTGATCATTAATTAAAAAGAGAAGATACCTATGGGCATTCCCACGAGAGTTAGCCGTTGTGCTAGTATATATAAACTGAAACATTTTAACACCTTGTGGATTTTATATAGAAATTGGAACATTTCAATGTAAAATTAATATCCCTTGAAGATAACATCATACCCTTTATAATTGGGCTTATATGCCATCTGAAGAAGAGCACTTTGTAGCCTGGTTGTAGATCACGTCATCAGAGGTTTGAATCTCGTTCATTTGTTTACGTTCCATAACAAGGATAGAAAGACGTTTTAACCAAAGAAAAATGTTTGTGTTGTTGGTATATTTAAGACTAGCACAACCACATAATTGTCGTTGTGGCTGATAAACGCCGAAAGGCATATTTAATTTATTAAACTTAATTTTAACATAAATCCTATTAACATAAACTTTAATTAAGATTTATAAATAAAATCTACTATATCATGTCAATATTTTCTTTGCCTTTGGAAATATTATTCCCGCACATTAACATAAAATGTTAACGAATGCATTCAATGTTAATCGCTGACCTAGCTCCATTGTTAATGGCTCGCTCTACATTCAATGTTAATGGATGACCTCGCTCCATTCAATGTTAATGGATGCATCTGTTACCATGCTCCACGGACACCTACTGAATGAAACGCATTGAATGAAATAGCACAGACAATTAGGAAATAATCCAAACCTAGTAATCTTAAAGGGCAATCATGTGTTGATATAGTAATTTCTTAATATGATTAGGTAAATGTTAAAAAGTAAATAGTTTAACGGATGCATTCAAAAATACAAGAAAATTATGAAGAGTAAATCACATTTATTGATTTGGGAGGACGACTAAGAATATGCCATCATCTTCAATTGTTAGCCATCAGATTAAAATTTGAGATTAATTGTGCTCATTACCAATAGGTGTACCCCTTTCACCTTAATTAACTCCATGCATATTGTGCCATGGTATATTTCTAATTATTTGACCATTTGATATTTTTTCAAATTTTTTATAATTAGATTTAGGTGATGATGGTTTAAAAAGAGTTTAATGATTTGAAACTTTTTTCATATTCTTTTCTTTTTATCTTTTTTAACTGTTTTTTCTAAAATTCAATAAAAAATTAAAAAAGCTTTAAAAAATTTCTAAAAAAATTGAAAAAACTCACAACAACAACAATTTAATAATTTTAAATTCAATGAAAAAAAAAAAACTCCAGAAATTCTTATTACACTTCCATTCCATAATAGATATATGCAATTCCAACAACTCCGACATGGATTTTATTATAACATTTATATATATACATAAATCCCCCACAGTGGGTGTGAGAGAAAACTTCGCTTCCTAACCGCGATTGAGTTTGAGTTTGGATTCGTTAATATTTGAAGAGAAACAAGTAAATAAATGATAGTCATATACATTCATACACAGTATATCATCTTTATGTCAAAGCTGGCTTAGCCCCCAATGAGATTCTTACGGATCTTGGCTACTTCGTCGCCGCTAATCTTGAACGCCTTCTGCAGAACAGCGGGATAGATCTCTGGCGTCGACCCAAAAACAGCGAGCGGCACGATCTGAGCGCCGGGACTCTGACTGTTGAGCCCAGCAATGGTGATCGCAGTTGAATTCCCCGCATTGAACAGAAAGTGAATCTGAGCTCTGGGGAACACAAACACATCCCCCGCCTCCAAAATCTGAGTGAATAGCTTGTTGGCCGTGTCCACAAATCCCACCAACAGCCGTCCTTTGACGACGAACGCAATCTCGGATGCTCTCGGATGGACGTGAGGAGGAACCAGCCCTCCCTTAGCGAAGTCGGTGCGAGCTATGGCCATTCCTTGCGTGTTGAATCCCGGCAGGTTTTTGACACTGGTTAGCGTCACGTTGAAGCCGAAGGGGTTGGCGCTTGTGTTCCCTGGGACGCCCAGAGCCGATGTCTTGAAGTGGGACGCCATGACTGTGCTTGGATTCATGCACGGGAAGCCGTTGAGGAAGAACTTAGAGGTCGTGTCTGCAACGCAGAAATCTTGGAGAGGATCGGGATCTGCGCACTTCACTCGCGTAACTGTAAGCGCAACAATTAGAAGCAGTGGAAGAGCGGAGGATATTTTCATCGCCATGGCTAGAGCACTCCACAGATTTTCAATCTCAAGAGGTCTTGTCAACTGGTATAACCAATAGGTCAGTCGGTGTATACACACAAATATATATAGAGGTGTATACACAGATATATATAGAGGTTGGTAGCGGGAGACACGGTGATGTTTGGTTATAAATTGGGATACGGCAAGGAAGCGTGTGAAGGAGTGGAGGTTGTTGGAAAGAAGAAGCGGAGTAAAGAAGGAACGCAATGCAACTCGTGAAACACCGGCAAGGTAATTGGTTGATGTCTTCAAACATATTCTCATCAGTAGATAACTGGACTTTCGATTCAGCTTATCTTTCGCCGTTGTAGTAAAGGTTTTCTAAGGCAATTCCTGGATTTTAATTGCCAGAACCGCAATCCCATCGACTTTCTCACTCAATTTTCGGAGGTTTGTACAAAGACAAAACAAAATTTTGATGATCACTTGATTGCCAAAACTTCCAGTATTCTATATCCCCGGGCACAGTGGAAGTATTGAAGAGGATAAAATAGGAAGAATCGAAGAGGATGAATTTTTGAAAAAAATTGCAGAGTAAAAATTAAAAAAAAACTTTAACCAATTCGGATAACCATTATAAACCAGAAGGCTTTGAGAAAATAACTAAAAAGTAGGGAAAATGTTTTATTAATTTTTTATTTTTTTTAGGATTTTTATTCAAAATCTGGTGAGAAATTGTTAGATTTGCATATATAGGAATGATTATTTCTGTATAATCAGAGTGTTACTGGTTTTCATCATGTTCAATCCAATGGATTTTAAATAACAAAAAATAGTGATTTCTTTCAGATTTATGCACTGGAATTCTAGCTTAAAAAACTGTTTAGTAGAATAGTTAGACAAGGTTTTTCTGTATAATTCCAATATCTTATGAAGTTTTAAACATGCTGAATCCATTTCTGCATTCAAAAATAAATTTTAAACAACAAAACATAGTGATTTCGTACAGTTTATATTGCCAGAGAAGAAGTTGTATTTTGTATCTTTAGATAAGTTAGTTTAAATTATCATGATACTTTAATTTGATTAAGATGATAAATAGGATGATGTTGACAATAGAAGAATTTATTAATCACAAACAAATTTATAGATGTTTTAAAATAATAATAATAAGATTTTTATTATATTATTATTATGAAATTTATTTTATTTTTATAAAATTTAATAAATTTTTAATTTGTTATATATGGTTTTTTCCATGTATTTATGGTTAATTTTTTTTTATACATTTTTTAATGATTATTTAGAAATATTTATATTAAAATATTTAAAAATATATAAATTATTATAATAATAATAATCTATTTTTAAGGTCACGGTCAAGCCAGCGCATTAAATTGGTGTATGAGACCTCCTTATTTATGGGACAAGGGATCCCCCTTAGCTCAGTGATTTGACTATTAAAGTTTACAAAGGTATACATACCTTACCCCCTTTGGATTTGAACTTGTAACCTTTTAATAAGAAACACATGTTATAATTAACATAGATATATTTTAAATTTAAATTTATTAAATATTTAAAAATAAATAAAACAAAAACTTATGTCAAAAAAGTTTTTTTGTGCATAAAGATTTAAGATCAAATATGGTGGTTTGTTTTATTGATATATTTATAAAAAATATTTAAAAATAAATAAAACAAAAATTTATGTCAATTTTTTTTTGTGTATAAAGATTTAAGATCAATATAAATTTATAAATATGTGGTGGATTGTTTTATTGGTATATTTATTTTATATTATTATAGTTATCTTTATTTTAGTATATTCTTTTTATATTATTTTAGTCATTATTCACTTTTAAGTTAATAGATTATAATTTTTCTTTCATTTCAATTTAAACTTATGTCAAGTTTTTTTTGGTGCATAAAAATTTAAGATCAATATAAATTTATAAATATATGGTGCTTTGTTTTATTGGTATATTTATTTTATATTATTATAGTTATCTTTATTTTAATATATTATTTTTATATTATTTTAGTATTTTTTCACTTTTAAGTTAATAGATTATAATTTTTCTTTCATTTCAATTTAAACTTGTGTCAACTTTTTTTTTTCATAAAGATTTAAGATCAATATAAATTTATAAATATTATTTTAGTATTTTTTCACTTTTAAGTTAATAAATTATAATTTTTCTTTCATTTCAATTTAAACTTATGTCAACTTTTTTTTTTTCATAAAGATTTAAGCTCAATATAAATTTATAAATATATGATGGTTTGTTTTATTGGTATATTCATTTTATATTATTATAATTATCTTTATTTTAGTATATTCTTTTTTATTATTTTAATCATTTTTTTCCACTTTTAAATTAATAAATTATAATTTTTCTTTCATTTCAATTTATTTATTAAATTTATGTTTAACGTTACATAGATATTTAATAGATATTACTATGTGGAATGCAACTCACTCCTTTCAATGCAAAAGGAAGTTAAATGAAAAATAATCTACAATAAACCTCATGCCCAAAAAATGACTTTTAATTTACATGGAATCACAGGAGGTAAAGAGCTATTTAATAGGAAAAAGGTTGGACCAATTCCTAATCACATATGTGATGTGCATAGATAACATACCGATGAATCCTTCACCTTGAAAGACATCGAGTCTCATCATTGACCATTTTTTCTTAGACATTGCAAAGGAATGTAAATTTATATTAAATTTATTTATTTATGGTTTGAATTATGTGCACTACACACTCATATGTCAAAAGGAACATACATAAATTCACCTTCAAAGACATTCGGCCTCATCGTGGACTAATTTTGCTTCCAATACAAATGAATGTAACTCATATTATGTTTATTTATGGTTTGAATGATGTGTACTACACACCCATTGTGACTCATATTATGTTTATTTATGGTTTGAATGATGTGTACTACACATCCATATATATATAAATACATCCATATATATATAAATGGTGGTATTAGATTCAATAGTGATTGAAGATGTATACATTGTAGCAAAAATTAAAAGATTGACTACACAACCATAATTAAAGGGGAATATCTACATACTTAAAGGGAAATATCTACATACTTAAAGGGGAATACCTATAGATGGTGTGTTTTTATTGGACCAAAAAGAATCAAAGATATACATATAGTAGTAAAAATTGTATAGTTTAAAATATATAGATTAAAGGTTGAAATAGATAAAGCTCAGAGGATATATATTTTTTGAATTAAAGTTTTCTTTAAAATTTAGTAATTGAAAACATGTATGTACTTTAATACAAATTAAGGTAGGTTGTCACTACAGCTTCTATTAGCAAGTCTAAAACTAAAAATTTATGTCAAAATACCTCTCATCATGGAGTCCTACTCATAGTCACAAAAACATAAAACAAGCAGCATACACTTAAGCAATAAACACTAACCTATGTCCTAGCCAACCACGAGAGGAGGCTAGTTATGGTTATCCAACGTAATAGGCCAACCACCTTGCAACAGTACTAGGGTGATTGTTGCTCAGGAAACTAAGGCTATCTAAAAAATACTAGGGTTAAACACAACCCTTGACATACATTCAAGAAGCTTATTACATTAACTACCAAAGTGTAACTCACTTACGACAATGGTGCTCCCACATACAAGTTTGTTACATCAGTTGTTAAAGTGTAACTCACCTATGACAATGGTGTTTCCACAGACAACCAAGAAGGGGCAATATTACATATTGCTAATAGGCTACATTGTCCACCACTTCTACCAACACCAACTAGAACCACTAGACAATACACAAATTTTCTCCAACTGGATAAAAGTACACAAAAAACTTATCTTCTCATGTATTTCGAGAAAAAAGAAGGCTAGGGTTTGGTCAAAGAAAACTAAGAACTTAAAGAAAACTCCCAATAAACAACACAAATCTTTAAATAGCTAGCACCCATCCCCAAAGTAGTTTTGATAATGAACGCCCTAAGAATGACTTACTTTCCTCTCTAAATAAGTTTAAAGGCTAAATTAAGGTTAGGGAAACATAATAACAAGTCACATGATAAACACACTTCTAAGGTCATATCACTATCTTTTAGGCTAAAAACCCTAAAAATATATAACACCATTAATTCGAATATTTTAATTAAAAAATCATATTAGAACCTCACTTAGGTACCATATAGTCATTATGCATCCCAAGTGACTCTAGACTTGAGCAAGAGGTCCCATTCTAAGAATTTGTTCCATCCTCGACAATGTATTTAATCTTTTCATTTGAGATGCTCCTGACCATTGATTGTTGTCAATGTGGGTCTCAAGAATAACTCAATAACATAATAACGATTATCTACAATTTCTCTAAGTATCCATAATAAATCACAAAATTTCCATCAATAAATTTTGTGTTACTCCTGACATCTAACCTTGGTAAGTGTGGGTCCTAGAGTTTAGGAAATGTCACATTATTAAAAATAATCATCACACTACAAAAATAATTAAGTACAAAATCAATCTCTCTCTCTCTCTCTCTCTCTCTCTCTCTCTCTCTCTCTCTCTCTCTCATCATGACATCATCAGTAATGGGATTAATATGCAACAATACCACCATCATCATATAAAATAATATCAAATAAGGTCTTGGTAATAAAATGTATATATATAAATGATCACCAAGGTACATCAACAATCAGTGTCAGTTAAAGAGGGGGAGATGACGGTGCAATTGGTTTAGAAAATATCATGGTTAATGTTTAGTTGTTGGGAGCAAGTGGAAGGCGTCTTGCAGCATAGGTAAGCCTCTCCTTAAGTTCATCCTATAGTTTTGTAGTAATGGAGGTGCAAGATTGAAGTTGCTCTTTTCTTTTAGGCCATCTATTGGGATCCTAAGGCAATGTCTACTCCCCTAATCATCATGCGATAGATCAAAGATCTCAACTTGTAGTTATCAATAGTCAATTTGACATTATTGCATTTCTCATCACAATAGGTAGTTATATCCCCGGGAATTGTAATATGGAAATCAAAGGTAGGGTAGACAAAAAGGTTTAATTGCTTTGTGATTGTTGCATATATAAAATTGTTTGAACTGCCACTATCTATAATTACCACTACTTTGGTTTTCTTAATGTAGCCAAAGATTGTAAGAGTTTGGGGTTGGGTAATACCCGTCATTGCAGTGACATAAAGTGTTGGTACAAACTTTTATTTGTTAGATTCCTCATTTTCAGTGCCCTCGTTGGAAGAAGATGTGTCGCCATATTCCTCTTCCTTTTCGTTGTCACTAATATTATTATTATTATTATCACATAGGAATAATCTTTTGTCTTTGCATTTTTTACTTGGATTCCAATTGGGTGTGTTGCATGTGAAACATCATCTCTTATCCTTTTATTTTATTGTTACTACCTTAAATGAGGGATATATTTAGAACTTGTATTCTCAAACAAGGGGTCAGAGAATTTCTTATATGACTTGGTTTTTTCTTCAATGAGTTTGATTTTTTGTCGTGCTTACTCGACATCCTTGGGTTCTAGTAATCTAAGATTGT
>ML810081.1:0-76777 GCA_009831015.1 Picea engelmannii
CCATTTCTAGCTAATTATTTATGTTTTTCATACTATTTTATATCTGGAATATTACATGTTGTTGCTACACTATTGTCACTACACCATTGTTTCTACACTTTCGTCGCTACACTGTTGTCTCTACACTTTTTCTGCTACACCTTTGTTGCTACAATGTTTCTACTACACTATTTCTACTACATTGCTGCCACTACACCATTGCTGCTACACCATTGATATTACACCAAATATACCACATCGATGCTGCTACACCATTTTCATTACAACAACCCTGCCACATTAATGTTTCTACACAAGTTGTTGATTATATCGAGGACATTGTACATTAATGGTGTTTCTCTGTTGTCATGATACTGGTATTTGGGTAAGTGAAAACCACCTTCTAGCACATTTAGTGGGTGCAGTTGTATCTTCCATGTGCATTTTTTATGGTTGCAATAATTTGGGTGTACTATGTGTAATGGCCGAGGATTGTTTTGAATATAATCATCAATTGACATGGATGCCTTGTAATGGATTATAACAACATCACACTTTAATCCAATTGTTGGGACCAAATGCATGTTTGAGTCAATAAGTTGGAACAACCTAATAATAGTATATTCTCATGGTTTTTCATGAATCCTTTTTCTACATATAGATATTTGTAAAATGTATAAGTATCCTACCCTACCGAGGAGGCACAATAGGGGAATAACATATAAAACATTTTATGTCGATACTATAAACCAATTTCTATTTAATAAAGAAAGTTGTTTGAGTTTTGCACCTTTGTTTCTTGGTGAATGAATATATAATCGAAGGAGTGACTACTTGTTCTTCCTAGTGCCTCGTCTAAGGAGGTATGCCCCCCTCCTTAGCTAGGTATTGTTGTATTTTAGCAGGATTTAGTATTTTTACGATTCATTTATGTCTTTCGGTTTTGTATGCAATTAAAATTAATATTTTATTGTTGCAGCTTCAAAGAATTGATAATCATGTTCTAGCGTTCCATTCATTCACTTTCATAGATAAACAATTATTGTTTATGTGGTTTAATTAAGTAATTGTTGATAAAACTCAGTATAAGTGAGTGCCCAGTTATAATTGGCGTTGATTTCATTAAATATTTCCATAGTTTAGGATAGGACTCTAAATTAGTTCATTCTCTCTTGATTTGGCTTAAGTCGAGTGCTCATGTAATTAAAATTCAAGAGTTTGAAAAATATAGATTGGTGAGGTCACCTTATAGTTATTTTCCTTTCCCTGCAAGAGCGATTTCTTTCCACATTCATTTCCTTTTGAATAACAACTAGTTTGCTTTCATTTCCTATAGTTAGAACTAGATTCATTTCGTTTCATCGGTAGAATAAGTATTTCTTTTTGCAAGCAAGTTCATTTCATAAGAATTTCCATTTCTTTCCAGTTAATTAGTCTGCAAGTGAGATTGTTTCCTTTCCAGTTGAATTGATTTAATGCTTATTGCAATTAGGTGATTTACTGTAAGTTTATCATTTCAACATTTAGTCCTAGTGACCGTATTAAAAATTATTCTAAGACTCCCTTGTAATCATCATTCTCACAACTACAATGCAAATCCAAATAATCATTTGAACAATTTTCTTTGGTACATACCGTACACGATAGTTCACAAGTATCATATGAATCCCGTTTGACAATTAAATACACAGTCTTTCTAACTATCTTTCTAAGAAATGAGGAAGGTAATTAAAAGTCTCGTCAAACTCTTTACAATAATTAAAAATCCTTTAAAATGTATTATGTGGTTAATGTTGAAAACGTGAAATTATATGAGCCTCCTATGGTCATGGATCAAGGTAAGAATTTTCAAGTCCCTTCTGTTGATGATTTTTCTCCTAAATGTCTTGATGAGTTGTAGGAAGATGTTATCCTTGAGAGGAGGGTGAGGACTCCATGAATATTTGTGGGATATATTCACATGGGTCTAAAAGGAATGCATCAAGTAAAGAATGATGGAAGAAAACCAAAAAAGTGATGTAGTTGTACCCTCACTTACTTTTGAATGAAATACAACTTTTTGTGGTTCAAAAGCTTCTTAGTGGGGAGGATTGATTCAAGAGGATCCCCACAGCTGATCCAATTAGATGGTCCCAAATTCTGCTGAAACTATTTGCATGTTGAAGAGCTTGTAAAGATATTTCCAATGCAATTTTAATTGGGTCAAACTGACACTATATCCAAAAGATATGGCCTACTAAAGTTAAAGGGAAATCAGTAAAAAGAGGTATAATGATGACACATGGAACAATCATATTATGACACATGGACCAATCAAAAGGAAACACGTGAAAACGTTTGTTTGGTACATGCTTGGTAATTCCCAAAATTTTGCAATCCTAGCTTCATTGTGGCACCAACACTTCACATTCAAAGTATAATGCATGGAGGTTACAATTACAAATCTCTTGGGATTCAAAATCCCAATCAATGTTGGATAAATATTAAAAATAGGCATTTAAAAAAATATATTAAATATTGTTCCCACCTAACTCCACCAATGTAAATGCCATATGTGCCAACTAACAAAACCATACGCTCTCTCACATGTCTATCATGTTATCCATAAAATACTATATAGAACTTGAAATCATTATGCGCACTATATGTGCAATAAATATGTCCCTACAAAAATGAAGGTAGGTAGATTGAAGGGAATTCGAACCCTGTCCTTTTCTACAAAAAATTAACACCTTACCATTTTGGGAAGTGTTATATAATGGATCAAATTGTATTTCAACATGGAGAGAGAAGACCCTTTAATGGGAAAATATGCAAGTTGTGTTCATTGTTGAGGGAATAAGCCATTTAAGGTTGGGAGGCTTGTGTTATTGTAAAATTAGCGACTCTTTTGCAGATTGAAGACCATTCTTTGATGTAAAGAGATGAAAGTTTTTTCTTTGCATAATTCTTAATGGATTGTTTCCTAAAATGAAGTAGACCTGGAGATGTATCCTAGGTAGGGTGAACTCTATATTCAATTTTCTAAGTATTGTCTATTATTATTTCTATTCTATTCTTAGTTTCAATTCTTTAAATTGTGGATTTTAATTTATTTAGGCCATTTTTTTAACGAAATTGCGAGAAACTGAGAAATTTTGCATAAGAATTCAAATTAGTGTAATCAAGTAGTGTAGTATTAATTTTGGATAAAAAATTATAACCCTTATTTTGATTTAATCCATGCAAAAAATCCCAACCCTAACCTTAGATGGTTATAAGGGCATGTTAATATTGATCCACTAGGAAAGGAAGGGGTAACTATATTCTTATTGTATTGATTTACTATTCCATAGATGAGAAAAGCAAAGGAGTGAGATATTGGAGAAAAATAGAGGAAGTAGAATACTTTGTAGAATGCACATAGGAAATGATGTCCATGGAAATTCCATAGTGTGTTCACCTTTCTTTGTATTTGGATTTCATAACTAAGAAGAAAAAATCTAGGCACAATCCTCACCTTTTGGCTAGGTTTTCCCATATTAGGTTCCTAGGGTACATCTTATGTGGATTATGTGGATGTTTTGGTAATTGTTTTAGCTTATTTTATTTCTATCTCAACTTATTTTGATTTTTTGTGTAATATTGAATCTTAATCTTAAGTAAAACACTACATCACAAAGAGTTTTCCAAAACTTTTAAGATCTGTTAGGACAAATTGTTACTAAAGCTACTACTACTATGTTATATAAATAAAAAAATTATCCAAGATCTCTATTTTCATACTTATGTCCTATTATTTTTTAACACAACAAAACTACTACTAAATGAATGGACAAATGATAAATTTATGTAGTCTATTTGAAAGTTATGTATTCTATTATATGAATGATAAAAAAAATAGAAATCATTTGTGAATGTGGGTTTTCACAGTTAGTCATCATGCTAGAGAAACTTCTGGATCAAAATTGTGTGTGGAGTTTTGAAACATCCAACGTTTCGAGTGGACAATCCACCCATCATTAGGGACATAAAAAGATAATAAGTTGTGAAAGAGTGTTGAGCTTTATAAATATAGCAGAGTGATAGTGATGGACGAATCACTCTACTTAAGACATTATTTTCTCCATTGAATCCATCACCCACCTGAACTACCAGATCATGAAGCCGAATAAATTAGACAAGGATGTGGACGAATCCATCGTCGCTCCAAGCCTCCCAAACCAAAACTCACTAAAGAATAATTTGACTCTATTCATCACCTGAATGAGAACCCCGACATCCTTGTCCTCAAAGATGATAAAGGAAATGCTACCATGGTTATGAACTCCTCTGATTGTGACTCTAAACTACTTGACCTTCTTTCTTCCTCCTCCTATAAAAAAATAACTAAAAACCCTATTAATAACATCACCACTAGGGTTACCAAATCCATCAAATCCTCTTCTCTGGATCCCACCATCCAAAAGAGGCTCATTCCTCATAACCCCCACACCCCGAGAATCTACGAAAAACCCAAAATTCATAAAAACTATAACCCCCTTAGACCTATAGCAAGTGCCATAGGATCCCCTACTCTTTCCCTCTCTCGATTTCTTGCCGAAAAGCTTCAAGACTTCGTCAGAAAGTCCTCTTCCTTTATTAAAGACTCCACTGACTTCATCCACAAAACCCAATATCTTCACATTGGTGAAGATAACCTCATGGTCATCTTTGATGTGGTGTCTCTTTTCACCAAAATTCCAATTTTGGAATCCATTTGTAAGGTACCAGATCTATTATATTAGCAGAATAGAAAAATAATGCAGAGAATAATATCGAGATAGCAACATAATACATAAATATTGCAGAGATAACAATGAAATAACAAATAATATGGAACCACAACATCAGAATTATACCTTTATTGATAGGAAACAATGTTCACTTGCCTCTTCGAGGGGGAAACCTACAGCAGAGCAGAGCTCTATTACAATAATTTTCCAAGAAAAAACTTCTCATGCCCTCTACTCTTATTTATACTAAATCTATCTATCCAAAAGAACAATCTAGAGGAAGATCCTTCTAGAAGCGGAAGCTTCTATTAGGTCTTCTTATAATTGACTTATTCCTCCTTATTTCTAGGCCTTATTAATATTGACCTTTATTGCATGGAAATATATTATTATACCCACTTGAGGGGTTAGGTAGGTTAGGTTCCTAACATTCCCTACCCCTTAAAATCAACCTTTTCCTCAAGGCTTGAGATGAGTAAATTGATGCAGAATGTTAGTTGGCTCTCAGGTGGCATCTGCGGGAGTTGTATTCCAATGGACTAACACTTCCTTGATGGTGCGCTGATGAAGATGATGCTCATGATGGTCCAAAATTTACTGTGGCTAAAACCAAATGGATCCTTCTTCATCCAACTCAGGAAGGATGGTTTGAGTTTGGAACTTATTTACAATCACCTTCTTTAAGCAGGAGACACGAAAAATAGGATGGAACTTAGAAGAACTAGGAAAAACTACTGATAGGCCACTTGTCCCACACGCTTGAGAACTGTATAAGGACCATAAAATTTGGGTGCCAGTTTCTGAAAATGTTCGTCCTTATCAGGTTGCAGTCGAAGAAATACCTGGCATCCTTCAACAAATTGACGTTCTGAGCGACCTTGATCAGCTTGTTGCTTCATGTGATTCTGAGCCATGACCAAATTCTTTTTCAGGGTACGGAGAGTAGCTTCTCGAACTGTAAGTGTTTTTTCAACCACTTGAACCTTTGAGACATCTAACATGTAGGAGAGAACAAAAGGTGGCTTTTGTCCATATACTGCTTCAAAAGGATTCATGCGAGCAACGTTATGGTAAGAAGTGTTGTACCACCATTTAGCTAATGGTAACCATTGAGCCCATTGATTTTTCCTTTCAGAGGAAAAAAACCTCAAACAAGTCTCCAAACACTTGTTGATAACTTTAGTTTGAGCATCAGTCTGGGGATGATAGGTGGTGTTGAGATGTAATTGGGTGCCTTGTAGCCAGAACAGTTCTTGCTAAAAATTGTTGGTGAAAGTGGGGTCATGATCCAAAACAATAGAATGAGGCATGCCATGAAGTCTGAATATATGATCCATGAATAGTTGAGCCACAATGGATGTAGTAAATGGATGTTGAAGAGAACAAAAATGAGCGTACTTAGAAAGACGATCAACTACCACCATGATCATTGACTTATTGCCTGATTTAGGTAATCCCACAATGAAATCCATAGATATGTCCCTTCAAATAGTGGGTGGAATCGGAAGAGGTTGGAGTGTGCTCAGGGATTTGATTGTTTCTCCCTTACTACGTTGAAAAACATCACATTCTTCCACAAAAGTGTGAACATACTTTTTCATACCATCCCAGAAAAAAGAACGTTTGACCTTGTCATAGGTTTTAGTAAACTCTGAGTGCCCAGTTGTGGGAGTAGCATGAAGCTCATAAAGCACTATGGATTTAAGTTGGGACTGTTTACTTAAATACAAATGGCCTTTGTAGCAAAGCTCATCATTGTGCCAAGAGTAACCAAGGGAAACTGGAGAATTGTCTTGCAATTGTTGGATTATATGCAAAATTTTAGGATCTTGTAGCCATTCCTGGTGAACACCTTGGAGCCAATCTAGTACAATGAAGGATAGGGAGAACATATACCCTTCATCTTCATATTTCTGAGAAAGAGCGTCAACAACCACATTTTATTTACCTTTATTATAAATAATCTCATAATCATATCCAAAGAGATTATTTACCCATTTTTGTTGCTCTGGAGAGGAAGGTCATTGCTCCAGAAAATACTTGAGGCTTTGATGATTTGTCTTAATTTGGAATTATTTTACTAAGAGATAAGTGATGGACATATTGTCATTGATGTCAACAGTCAATGTGATGATATGATTTTAATGATGAAGTAACACACATGATATTGTCATTGATGTCAATAGTATATCAGTTAGCAGAAGATGTCAAACAGTATGTAGAGATCAGAAGCATAAGCTCAGGAGGAGGAGTGAATGGTATGAAGATCAAAAGCTCATAAGGGAAAACACAGTATGTTAGTAAATGCAAAGATAGGTTGAAGCAATTTTTGATCACGATAGGATCAACAATCCTATGATAAAATCTCAGGAGGGTTAGCGAATGAAGATCAAGAGGAGCGAATAGGAGGAGCGATCAGTATGAAGATCAAAAGCTCAGAAGGGAAAACACAGTACATTAGTAAATGCAGAGATAGGCTGAAGAAATTCTTGATTATTGTTGATCACGATAGGATAAAAAATCCTATGATAAAATCTCAGGAGGGTTAGCGAATGAAGATCAAATCTCATAAGGAAGAAGCGCATTGCAGAAGTCGTCGGGATCGATGAAAATATTGAGAAGTCGACCATTGCACAGGAAACGGTGATAAGACTCAACAATCGTCCAATCAAGGAAATTGACGGTGTTGATTGTCCAAATAATGGACATCAATCATATGAGTGATCGTGGACTCGAGGATCATGACCATCAGATCTACAAGCCAGATCAATGACAGGGATGAATTGCGCAGAGAGAAATAAGAATTAAAGAACTCACTAGTTCTAATCTCCCAATTGGTCTAGATCGTTAGATCTCATAGAATCAGAGATCTACGACTATGGTTGATCCAACAAATGATCAAATTAAGTTAGATTAAATCGTGACCATAGGATGCGCAATCGCCAAATCAACGACAAGGATGAATTGCGGAGATCGAATGGAGAATTACATATCGTGCTAGTTCCAATCCCACAATTAGTCAGGACCATCCGGTATTATAGCATCGAATATCGACGATTGTGGTTGACTCACCAAACAATGCACAACTTCAAATTACAGAATTTGGGTGTCGATTTAAATCACTCACAAGTTATAGTTACACAATCATCATCGACCGTTGATCTGCTTCGAGAAATATACACAACCATTGGATCACTTTTGAGTGGAAGGATAGAATAAGAGGGGCTAAAAGGTTGAGATTTTGATTAGACAAATACCCGTCAGCCATCATATCAAACCCGATTCTCGTTAGCCATCAGATCGTGTTAAAGTGGAAGGACAGGACAAGCTAGCAAAGATGCAATGTTGACAGATCGAGCCATCGATCTAAATTAATGATCGATGAACACCATTTAGTTAGGGTCTAAAGTTGTGATAAGTTTATGCTCAGGAAATATTGAGATGTGAAATACCCGAAGCCCAAAAATCCGAAATGAATAAGGATCGTTGGATTTGGAGGACAAAATGAGGATTGTTGGATCAAGGTTGTTGTTCAGTAGACCACGTCAACAAAGGGGCATATGACAGACCATGTCAATAGATCATGTCAGCATACCACGTGAGGAAATACACATGGCATAATCAAGTGATGACAAGTGTCAAGAGGAAATTGGCTTGTACCATGTCAACGAGCGACGTAAGCAATTAAGTCACTCCGGGGGAATTTCTTCGGGAGTTTCAAATGTCAAAAGTCATGAAGTCCTGAAGGATGAAGTTATGAAGTTACTCTCAACCATTGATCTGAGATACCCTTTGGATACTATCCTGACCATTAGATCAAGGAGATGAACATGTGTGACATCGAGAGATCTATGCCAATGTCAGCAAGAAACTGTGATAGACCATGTCAACAGTCTACATCAACAAGGACACATGGCACAGTTAGAAAATGACAAGTGTCAAGCTGATTCGACATTTAAGGTATATGCAAATCACGAATCAAAATGACACGTGGGAGCTACTCGTCTCATGACACGTCAGTAAGTGACGTAAGAAAGTTATGTCACTTCGGGAGTTTTGCTTCGAGAGTATTACCACTGCACTTACCCAAAGTCCCGAAGTCTCGAATGTCGAAGTCCCAAAGTGGACACGAGACATCCGATCTGAAGATCACTTCGGGAGCATTCTCGACCATCGATCAGACTATAGTGGAAGGATAATGTAAGTGAAAAGTTAACTGAAAACAAGCAGTCTCCATCGTTTATGACTTACTCAGCAGGTGGTCACTCCATAAGAAAATGGAGTAGCATTTATACGAGACCTCCAAAGTCCTGAACGTCGAAGTCCCGAAGCGGACATAAGTTGTCTGATCTGAAAGATCGCCTCAGAGTATTCTCAACCGTTGATCATACTAAAGTGAGAGTTGAGGCTTGAGAATTCTGAAGCCTGGAGACATGAAAGGATATCGACTATTGATCGAGAAAGGGACACACATTAGTGGATTGTAAGCTTTGGAAGATTAATGTACATAGGAGAGAAGGGGTTTGAGATTTGAAATCTACAGAGTCTGGAGACCCGAAGGAGATATTGACCTTAGATATGATGTCGGGTACACTTACAACCATTTATCAAAACACAGTGGAAGGATAGTGTAAGCATAATAGACAAAGTTGTGGAGTAAAAGGTGGCCATACATCTCATTTCTTGATTAAGTCCTGGCCATTGGATTAAGCAATAAAGGATGAGTGTAAGGATTAACGCTAACCATTGATCTAGTTTCGAGATATAAAGGTGAACCATTCGATCTGTTCGACGGTATTGTATTCGAGAGATTTGAAATGTTGGAAGTCACGAAGACCCGAAGGGTGAAGACTCAAAGTCCCGACAATCGTCCATTTCATCGGGAGATTGAATCGTGACCGTTGAATCGATAAATGCTCAAGATATCGTCTCTCCTAGTGTGAGGTCACCATCGTTGGTCATATGGTAAAAATATTTAAAAGTCAGATTGTAAGTCGCTTAATTTTTAAGCCCGTGGTTCTACACCATTGATCATATGATCATGGTTTGAAGGAAGCACCTATTTATGTTGTCATAGAAATGAAGGAAATCGATCCATGATTATGATCAATTTGTGAAAGGAACGAGGATGCCAGGTGTAACGTTGAAGATCTAGATTGATGATCTGGTGGTCCCAAAGTTGTTATTGAACAAGTTGGTTATTGCACAGGTTGGCTCAATAACTTAAACGTTTTGAGCATAAGCCATTATAAATAAAACCATGATTGGTTCACTTGAAATGGTGCAAGTGTATGAAGCATGGATTGTGAAGTGAAGAGGCGGATATGAACCTAAGGTCCGTGCAAATATAAGAGAGAGATGTAGAAGCGAAGATGAGGTGAAAATATCAGAGAAAATAAAAAAGCGAAGAAGGCACAAATTTCAGAGAGAAGATGAAATGCGGTGATGAGTGTTTTATACCTTTGATCATGAGATAGATTTGATTCTATAATGGATCAATACTACTGGAGTTGAATAAACTCTAGTTGGATAGACTGGGTTCTATTAGAAAGATGGGTCTTGCAGCAAGTTGGGTCTTGCCTAGGAGTTGGTGCTCTCCGAGGAGTTGGTGCTCCTCACTTCAGTTGGTGCTGAAACAATTAGTTGGTGCTAAGAAAATCCTCTTTCACATATATTCATATTACTATATTCATATCAATTATACAAAATATTATACAAATGTCTAGTGTCTCTGTGTCTATTGTATTTATGATTTGATTGTTCTTAATATGTTCAAATATGTTTCAAATGCTAACCCATGAGAAGAAAAAGTTAGAATAGTCCACACACTAATTCACCCCCCCCCCTCTTAGTGTGGGCGGTGTGTTCAACAATTGGTATCAGAGGGAGGTTCCTTCAACACAATTTAACTACTGGAAGGTAGATCCTGAAGAAAGGGGTGGATAGATGGATCTCTCTGCATTTGAAGCTCCCTTATTTGATGGAACAAATTATTCCTCATGGAGAGAAAATATGAAATAGTATTTGAAGTAAAAAGGATCTGAAGTTTGGAATTCATTAGTAAGAAAGCCCTGAGACTTAACTACATCAAAAAATCTATCAAAGATTACAGTCCAAAGAAGAGAAAAGAAAAACAATGAAGTGGCATTGAATATTCTTCTCAATGGATTATCAGATACAATCAAGGCAAGCATAGGACTATGCACATCCGCCAAGGAATTATGAATGAAGTTAGAAAAGATGTATCAAATCAAAAGTGAAGACACATAAGACATTCCTATCAAGGATAAAGAAGACGACTCAACCATCAATAAAGGTAAGGACTCTCCACAATATTTCGATTGCAATAACAATGATATTGAATCCTCTCTTGCAAGTAAAGAAGAAGACTCAGATACAACAAAAAAATATTATGTTAGCATTTATCCCATTGAAGAAGTAGAAGAAGAACTATCAAAGGCCAAAGAAAGGGTTGATTGCAGTCTCTATGAATACTGTTATGACCATAATGAATCCGACTATAGCTATCTTCATGACTACACTAAAGAACTTCTTGAAAAGAGTCAAAAGCATGTCTTGGAAATAAAGGAAATGCTCAAGGATAGTGAAAAGATAATATATGAGCAGGACAATCAGTTAGAAGAGAAAGAAGAGGAGATTGAGAAGTTGAAGAAATAAATTAGTCAAGTAAAAGAAAATGAGAAGGAAGATGATGAGTCTAGCAATCAGAAGCATATCCTAGAAATAAAATAAAAGCATAAAGACAATGAAGAAATCATGTTTGAGAAAAATATTTAGTTAGAAAACAAATAATAAGAGATCAAAAGATTGAAAACAAGAGTTGTTGATCTAACAAAAGAAAAGGGAGAGAAAATAGAGAGACTAAAAAATGAAATTAGTCAAGCAAAGACAGATGAAATCGAGAGACTGAAAAATGAAATAAGTCAAGCAAAAAAAGAAAATAAGGAAGATGATGAATCGGGCAAAAAACTTGCATATACAAAAGAACTAAGGGAAAGCTATGTCAGTCTTAAAATCCAACTTGAAGAAGCCAAAAGGAGAGAGGAGGTAGTAAGGAACTAGTTGGACAAAAAGGAAGAATCTTTTCATGAGATGGAAGCAGAAGTTGTGAGTCTTAAAAAAAAAATTGAGAAGTCAAACACAAAAATCAAGTTCTTGAACAACTCCATGACCTTGGATGAGATCTTGGATAGTCAGAGATCACCAAATGACAAATCCAATATTGGATACAACAAGGAAGAAATCAGTACTCCTAAGAAATCTGATGCAAGTCCTTCATTTGTAAAAGGTGAAAACAAGTCTGACATAGTTCCTTCAATTGTAAAGGATGAAAATAGGTCTGACATAGGTCCTTCATTTGTAAAGGATGAAGACCGGTCTGAAACAACTCCTTCATTTTCAAAAAGTGAAATAAGGTGTGACTCAAATTCTTCACGTTCAAAGAATAAAAGCAACGGTACAAAATTTAGAAGATAAGATCAAGGAAGACATCCATAAGCTATTCATATACCTCAAAGAAAGTTCAAAAGAGAGACACCTTCATGGATGAATCAAAGAAGGTATGAAAGTGTTTTTAACGGTTATTGTTTTTCTTTTAATGAATATGGTCATAAAGCCTTGGATTGTAGGCATCATGAAAGAAAACAATTTGGTAGGTTCAACAACAGTATAAGATGTTGGAACTACAATCATGTTGGACATATTGATGCACATTGTTACACTATGAGATTCTATAGTTGTGATGGATATGGCCACAAAGGCCTTAACTGTTGGAACTCAAGAAAACAGTCAATGAGAAATGCTTCATATAATACGACAAAAGGAGTAAAGGAAACATGGAATAAAAATGAAGTTGTAGTAATAAAAGATTAGAAAACAAAGTTCAAGAAATCAGGATAGTCATAGAAGTGGATAGCAAAGACTGAACAAGTGAACATGAGTGAAGTTGATTGCTGCAAAAATAATTGCAGTCATGTGACAAGCATAGTATAAAGTTGTCTCAGAAAACTTTAGAGAAATGTACAGTAAAGAAGCATCTTGGATAAAGATGAATACATCTGGTTAGAGACCAATGAGAATCAATGGGAAGATCCAAGAGTTGTTTGAATAAGATGAGCTACAATTGCACAGTGTTCCAGTAAGACAACAACATCCACGGAAGAAACATTCTGATGTACAAAATCATGTACATGACATCCTGTAGAGATAACAAGGTGAGAACAATCAGTAAAAACTCAAGGGAATTTTTGGTTAGTAAATAAGAAAGAAATTAGATTAAGTCTTGAAAAGACTCGATCACTACAAAAATTTATATCAATAAGACTACCCATTTGAAACACAAAAATCCCAATCAACTGAGATAAGAAGTTAGTTAACAAGGGAAGAAACCTTATCAGGAAGAACTACTTTTTTCAGAAAAAAAGGGGGGAGAGTAGTCAGAAGAAGAGGGAGAGCATATTGACAGGGGGAGTCATTCATTTATGGCAGGAAGAACATGATTTACCCAAGTTCAGATTCTGGTCAGTAACATATAGAGCTTCACCACAAGAGAAAAAATCTGTTTCCATTGATGTCAAAGGGGGAGAGAAAACTTCATAAGAAGACATCAAAACTTCATAAGAGAAAAGCATCATCACAGGGGGAGTTTTGTATATGAAGTTAGTATGTTTCCCTCAATTAAAAAGGGGGAGATTGATGGACATATTGTCATTGATGTCAGCAATCAATGTGATGATCTGTTGTTAATGATGAATTACCACATATGAGATTATCATTGATGTCAACAATATATCAGTTAGCAGAGTATGTCAAACAATATGCAGAGATCAGAAGCGTAAGCTCAGGAGGAGGAGTGAACAGTATGAAGATCAAAAGCTCAGAAGGGAAAACACAGTACATTAGTAAATGAAGAGATAGGATGAATCAATTCGTGATTATTGTTGATCATGATAGGATAAAAAATCCTATGATAAAATCTCAGGAGGGTTAGTGAATGAAGATCAAGAGTAGCGAATAGGAGGACCGATTAGTATGAATATCAAAAGATCAGAAGGGAAAACACAATACGTTAGTAAATGCAGAGATAGGTTGAAGCAATTCATGATTATTGTTGATCACGATAGGATAAAAAATCCTATGATAAAATCTCAGGAGGGTTAGCGAATGAAGATCAAAGATCATAAGGAAGAAATGCATTGTAGAAGTCGTCGGGATCGATGAAAATATTGAGAAGTCGACCATTGTACAGGAAAAGGTGATAAGACTCAGTAGTCGTCCGATCAAGGAAATTGATGGTGTTGATCATCCAAATAACGGACATTGGTCATATGAGTGACCATGGTCTCGAGGATAGTGACCGTCGAATATGCAAGCCATATCAACAATAGGGATGAATTGTGGGGATAGAAAGAAGAATTAAAGAACTTTCTAGTTCTAATCCCGCAATTGGTCTAGATCATCAGATCTCATAGACTCGAAGATCTACGACTACAGTTGATCCAAAAAATGATCAAATTAAGTCAGATTAAATCGTGACCTTTAGATGCACAATCACCAAATCAACAACATGGATGAATTCTGGAGATCGAATGGAGAATTAAATATCATGCTAGTTCTAATCCCACAATTAGTCAGGACCATCAAATATCGTAGCTTCGAAGATCGATGATTGTGGTTGACTCACCAAAAAATGCACAACTTCAAATTACGAAATTTGGGTGTCGAGTTAAATCACTCGCACGTTATAGTTACACAATCATCGTCGACCATTGATCTGCTTCGAGAAATATCCACAACCGTTGGATCAATTTTGAGTGGAAGGATAGGATAAGCGGGGATAAAAGGTTGAGATTTTGATTACATGAATACTCATCAGCCATCTGATCAAACCCAATTCCCGTCAGTCATCAGATCGTGTTAAAGTGGAAGGACAAGATAAGCTAGCAAAGCTGCAATGATGACAGATCGAGTCGTCGATATAAATTAATGATCGAAGAACAACATTTAGTTTGGGTCTAAAGTTGCGAGGAGTTTAAACTCAAGAAATATTGAGATGTGAAATACCCGAAGCCTGGAAATCTGAAATGAATAAGGATCATTGGATTTGGAGGACAAAATGAGGATCGTTTGATCAAGGTTGTTGGTCAGTAGACCATGTCAGCAAAATGGAATATGACATACCACATCAGCAAGGACACATAGTAGACCACATCGGCAGACCATGTCAGCATACCATGTCAGCAAATACACATGGCATAATCATGTGATCACAAGTGTCAAAAGGAAATTGGCTCATGCCATGTCAATGAGCGACATAAGCAGTTACGTCACTACAAGGGAATTTCTTCAGGAGTTTCAAATGTCAAAAGTAATGAAGTCCCTAATAATGAAGTTCCAAAGTTACTCTCAGCCGTCGATCTGAGATACCTTTCAGATACTATCTTGACTGTTAGATCAAGGAGATGAACATGTGTCACATCGAGAGATCTACGTCGACGTCAACAAGAAACTATGACATACCACGTAAGAAGTCTATGTCAGCAAGGAAACATGGCACAATCAGATAACGACAAGTGTCAAGCTGATTTGGCATTTAAGGTATGTGAAAATCACGAATCAGAATGACACATGGGAGCTACTTGACCAATGACATGTCAGCAAGTGATGTAAGTAAGTTATTTCACTTTGAGAGTTTTTCTTTGGGATTATTACTACTACACTTGACCAAAGTCCCGAAGTCCTGAATGTCGAAGTCCTGAAGTGGACACGAGACATCCGATCTGAAGATCACTTCGGGAACATTCTCGACCGTCGATCATATTGTAGTGGAATGATAGTGTAAGTGAAAAGTTAATTGACAAAAAGAGGTCTCCATCGTTGATGACTTACTCAGCAGGTGGTCACTCCGGAAGAAAATGGAGCAGTGTTTATATGAGAATTTTGAAGTCCCGAACACTGAAGTCCCGAAGCGGACATAAGTCGTTCGATCTGAAAGATCACCTCAGAGTATTCTCAACCATTGATCATACTACAATGAGAGTCGAGGATTGAGAATTTTGAAGCCCGGAGATGCGAAATGATCTCGACTATTGATCAAGAAAGGGACATGCATCAACGGATTGTAAGCTCTGGAAGATTGACGTATGGAGGAGAGAAGGGGTTTGAGATTTGAAATCTCCGGAGTCCAGAGACCGGAAGGAGATATCGACCATCGATCTGATGTCGGTTACACTTACAACCGTTGATCAAAAAACAGTGGAAGGATAGCGTAATCATAATAGACGAAGTTGTGGAGTAAAATGTGGCCATACATCTCATTGCTTGATTAAGTATTGGCCGTTGGATTAAGCAATGAAGGATGAGTGTAAGGATAAAGGTGAACCATCCGATCTGTTTGGTGATATCCTATTCGGGAGATTTGAAATGTTGGAAGTCACAAAGACCCAAAGGGAGAAGACCCAAAGTCCCAATAATCATCCATTTCATTGGGAGATTGAATTGTGATCGTTGAATCGATAAATTATCAAGAGATCGTATCGCCTAGCGTGAGGTCACTGTTGTTGGTCATATGGTAAAAATATTTAAAATGAATATTATAATTCTCTCAATTGTTAAGCATGTGGTTCTATGCCATTGATCATATGATCATGGTTTGAAGGAAGTGCCTATTTTTGTTGTCACAGAAACGAAGGAAATCGATCCATGACTGTGATCGATTTGTGAAAGGAATGAGGATGTCAGGTGTAACGTTGAAGATATAGATTGATGATCTGGTGGTCCCAAAGTTGTTAATGAACAAGCTGGTTATTGCACAGGTCAACTCAATAACTTAAAAGTTTTGAGCATAAGCCACTATAAATAAAACCATGATTGGTTCACTTGAAATGGTGTAAGTGTATGAAGCGTGGATTGTGAAGTGAAGAGGCGGATCTGGACCTGAGGTCCATGCAAATATAAGAGAGAGATGTATAAGTGAAGATGAGGTGAAAATATCAGAGAAAAGAAAAAAATGAAGAAGGGGTGAATTTCATAGAGAAGATGAAATGCGGCAATGAGTGTTTTATACCTCTGATCATGAGATAGATTTGATTCTATAATGGATCACTATATTGGATTTGAATAAACTCTATTTGGATAGACTTGGTTCTATCAACAAGTTGGGTCTTGCAGCAAGATGGGTCTTGCCTGAGAGTTGGTTCTCTCTGAGGAGTTGGTGCTGAAAAAATTAGTTGGTGCTAAGAAAATCCTCTTTCACATATATTGATATTACTATATTCATATAAATTATACAAATGATTATACAAATGTCTGGTGTCTCTATGTCCATTGTAATTATGATTTAATTGTTCTTAATCTGTTCAAATATGTTTTAACTGCTAACCTGTGAGAAGAAAAAGTTAGAATAGTCCACACACTAGTTCACCCCCCCCCCTCTTATTGTGGGCGGTGTGTTCAACAATAAGGGCATCAAAGATCCAGTGCATGCAGAATATCCAACATTTCCTTTTCTTATATTGATTGGCCCAAATGGCATTCTGACAATTGTTTGCTGGTAAAAGCCAAAGGTATTCCCTCTTGCATAAGGAATGCTCCAATTTCTCTCTCGGAGGCATCACATTCCAGGACAAAGGCATTTGTGAAATTAGGAAGGGCTAAGACCGAAGTAGTGCACATAACCACCTTCAAGGCTTGAAAGGCCGGATCAGTTGGGGGAGTCCAAGAGAAAGAATTCTTTTCAAGTAGAGTAGTGAGAGGTGTCAGAATATTTCCATAATTCTGAACAAACATGAAATAATAGCCTGTTAAACCAAGAAAACCACGCAATATTTTGATTGTCTTGGGGCAAGGCCAATCTTGCATTACTTCAATCTTCTTAGGATCCACCCGGACACCAACCTTGCCAAAAATATGACCCAAATACTCAACTTCCGAGGTGCTAAAGGAACATTTCGATTGTTTGAGGAAAAGTTGATGCTGAGAGAGTAGATGAAGAACTTGATCCACATGGGAAAGATGTGATTGCCAGGTTTTACTATAGATGAGAATATCATTAAAGAAAACTAAGACAAAATGATGAAGAAAAGAATGGAAGACATGATTAATGTAGCTTTGGAAGGTGGAGGGGGAATTACATAGGCCAAAGGGCATGACCAAGAACTCATAGTGACCCTCATGAGTTCGAAAGGATGTCTTGGGGATGTCAACATCTTTCATATGCATCTGGTGATATCTAGAATGCAGATCCACTCAACGCATCCTAGAGATCATAAATGACAGGAATGGAAGACGTGTCCTTGATGGTGAGTTTATTGAGGGCACGAAAGTTAGGACACATGCACCAAGTACCTTCTTTCTTAACTACCATGACCACATGAGAATAATATGGGCTTGTACTAGGGAGGATAACACCTGCTTGTAGCAATTCCTGCACTATTTTCTCAATTTCATTCTTTTGGGAAAAGGGATGATGATAAGAGAGAACATTGGGAGGAAGACCCCCAATAACAAGGGGTATGATAAGGTGGAATCCCCTGAGGAGTGGAAAAAATAGCTTGGTGTTTGGAGAGAATAGATTGGAGGTTAGGATGTAGAGAGGGTGTCTCAACGGCGTGAATAGAATGGAGTTGAGAAATAATATCGGAGTGGCCTTTCTTGAGGATATTTTCCATGCGATGGGAACTAATTATCTTGGGAGAACCAACTGTGAGACCTTGGAAGTGCATCTTTGTCTCTCCTGTTCGAATTGCATGGTTAATTCCTTAAAATCCATAAGAATGGTACCCAAAGTGCGTAACCATTCAACACCTATCACAATGTCACAACCGCCCATTTCAATGGCAAACATATGATTTTTCAGGTGGTAATGTCCAATTCGAATATATACATTTTCAGAACGCCCACCACATTTCATGGACCCACCATTGGATATCATGATTTGAAAATGATTGACAACACGAATATAACAAATTGGTTTCCTAGGCAATGCAACGATGAATAAAATTTTGGGTGCTACCACTATCAACAAGGATGATGACCTTCATATTATTAATATAGCCAATGAGCTTAAGGGTTTGTGTAGAAGAGAAGATAGTGAGGTCATGCAAGGAAATGAGTGGTTCAACTTCAGGTCGGTCAACGGGCTCCTGGGTAGCATCGGGAAGGGAGGACTCTTCAACAAGTGGAACTGTCACATCTTCACCGAGAACATCTTTGGAAATGGCCATAAAATGCTTTTGTTCCTTACACTTGTGCCCTGGAAAATATTTTTCATCACAATTATAGAAAAGACCCTTCAGTTGGCATTCAACCATTTCCTCCCTAGGTAATTTTTGGACCTTGAGGGGAGTGATAGGGGAGTTAGTATTAGTGGGTCGAGGGTGAGGAACAAAAGAGGGTTTTTTGTTATGGGAAAAAATAACTTGTCGGGCCTCTTTAACACATTTAGTAGCTTCCAACCAAGTCTAAGGGAGGGCCATGAGAACTTGGGATAGGATTTCATCCTTTAGGCCACTAATAAATCATTCACAGAAGAAAGCATCTGACATACCCTCGGTTTTAAAGGCCAAATGCTCAAAAGTAGTTATAAAGTCTTCCACTGTGCCTGACTGTTTCAACTTTGTCAAATGACCGAGATAGTCGGTATTAGTGTCAAAGCGGTCATAGAGATCCACAACAAACTAGGTACAAGAAATATACCCCTGACGTGAAGTTTTACACCATTTCCACCATTGCCATTGCTCAGGATCTATATAAAGGACAACATAGCGAAGTTTGGACAACTCATCAATAATACCATGCAGAGAAAAATAATGCTCCATTTGAGTGACCCAACCCATAGGATCACAACCATCAAATTTATTGACCTCGACGCATGGAAGACATGGGTCACGCTTAAAGGAGTTGGATTGAAAATGCAAAGAATGAGAGGAATCAACAACATCGGGTTGGTCTAAGGAGGAAGAACCTGAAGGGTGGTTCAACAATTGGTTGATAACAGACTAGAGGGTGTTAAATTGGTGTGTAAAGTTTCCTTCCATGGTGTCAAATTTGTGCTTGACTTGGGCCTCGAATTGTGCAAGGCGGGAATTGGTAGAGCCAATCTCAAATGTCACGTGATTGATGGAAGCGTGAAGTTCTCGGTTGCGAGTGGTGGCCATTTGGAGAGGGGAAGTGAGGGTAAGGAAAAATAGGTGAGTGGGACAACAAAAAAGGACTTATAAGTGATAGGTACCACTACGATCAAGGAGAGAAGGGAAATATAATGGAATAGGTGGAAAATGAAAGGTATGAATATGATCAGGGAGAAAAGGGGAATCCAATGTGATAGGTCCCAAATAAGTGTGTCGGAGGGACCACTTATTTTTTATTTTTTACTCCTGTGAAGTTATACTCTGTCTTGATTAATACTACAGTGAAAAAATGCTCAAATTCTTAATAGGAAGAAATGTGTAGTAATTTCGCAACCAAAATGCAGAAGGCATAGTTGCGCGGTAATAGATATTATCTGTTATGTTTTTGTTTTCGTCCCAAGGGTTAAGGTATTCAAGGTTTCTACAGACAAGGGATTTCCCTATGCTATAGCTCTCTGATATACGTGTGGGTTCCAACAGTAGTACTCGGCCCAATATCTTAGGGCACCAACTAAGGAGGCTAGATCACTCCCTTAGCCGTAATACCCGACTACCGAGGTACTAGAGAGTATCTTCTTGAGTGCTATTCTCGGTGGCACTATAGCAGTCAGGCAACCAATTGGTTTATCTACAGAGGGATTCAAGAGATCTAGATTGATCTGTATACAGGTGTTGTCTGATGCGCTACCACTTGAAGGGGTACCAACAGGGGTTACAAGGGTGGCCAACAAATGTGAACTTGAGTACCTCCTGTATTTCCTACATGTATTACTCCCCAACCGCGGGTTTATGCACGTAACGACATATCTATGTAGCTTTAAGACGTCAGAATATGTCTCTACCCTGAAAACAAATTAACCCACAATTTTCTGCCGAGGAAAATGCTCTAATACCACTTGTAAGGTACCAGATCTATTATATTAGTAGAATATAGAAATAATGCAGAGATTAATACCGATATAGAAACAAAATACATAAATATTGTAGAGATAACAATGGAACAACAAATTATATGGAACCACAACACCATAATTATACCTTTATTGATAGGAAACAATGTTCAGTTGCCTCTTCGATGAGGAAACCTCCAATAGAGCATAGCTCTATTAAAATGATTTTCCAAGACAAAACTTCTCATACCATCTACTCTTATTTATACTAAATCTATCTATCCAAAATAACAATCTAGAGGAAGATCCTTCTAGAAGAGGAAGCTTCTATTAGGTCTTCTTAGAATTGACTTATTCCTCCTCATTGCTAATCCTTATTAATATTGACCTTTATTACATGGAAATATATTATTCTACCCACTTGAGGGGTTAGGTAGTGTAGGTCCCTAACACCCTTACCCTTATCTCCAAGTTGGTTGACCCGAACACTCTCAACCTTATCAATATCTGTGTCTCCTCCACTTTATTCACCTTTAAGGGGGTTTTCTATAAGAAAACTGAGGGCACAGTGATGGGGTCCTCCCTTTCCCTAGTAGTAGCTAATATATTTATGGAACCCTTTGAGTCACTCTCCCTAAGAAAATTTCATCTCAAACCCAAATGTTGGTTTCAATTTGTAGATGACACATTTTTCATCTAGCCTCATGGCCATTCCAACCTCATCTCCTTATTTAATCATCTCAACAACCTCTGCCTCCACATTCAATTCACTATGGAAACCCAAAAGGACAACTCCATTCCTTTCTTAGAAGTTGTCATCTCTCGCCTTCCTGATGGCTCTCTCTCCCACCAAGTCTACATGAAAAAAAATCACACTAACAAATATCTAAATTCCATCTCCCACCATCACCCGACCCAAAAATACGCGGTCCTTAAATCCTTGATCACCCACGCCATCCGCATATCCAACCTTCTATCCATCACAGATGAAAAGGCCCATTTAACCAAATCCATGATGTCCAATGGCTACTCTCTCTCTCAAATTAACCAAGCCTTCCGCTCAGCTAACAAACCCAAACCAAAAACCTCCCCCCCACTTCTTCTCATCGTGCCCTCCTCTCTATTCCCTATATCCAAGGAACCACCAATCACATCGCAAAACTTCTGGCTAAGAAGAATATTAAAACTGTGTTCAAACCTCACAAAACCATCAAACAATTGTTCATAATAGCCAAAGACAAAGCGGACTCGATGCTCGTATGGAAAATATGACATACGCCAAAATGGAAGAACCTTTAAAGCTAGTCTTAAAGAGCATATAAATGACACTTCCCATAACCAAATCTCAAAATCAGCTATCACCAAACACTCCTTCAATTCCAAGCACCTCATTCAAGAATCCCTTGAAATCGGAAAACACCCTAACAACTTTAACCGTGAAGATGGCTATAAGCTCAGCCACGAAGATGGCTATAAGCTTAGCCATTCATGGAAATATTCTATTTATCACCTTAACAATTAGACATCTAGCTTTGAGACTCCCTTCCCCTCTCTCCTTCCTGGTTGACCAATCTCTTCCTAGCTCCTACCTGCTCCTCCTCTTTCCTCCTTCCAAATCAGTTTTCCATTGCTTCTCTTTACTTTGTCACATGTATCTTTTAATCACTCCCTTAACCTAATCTAAGATTCTTTGGCTCCTCTCATTCTTATCACCTTTATTTCCTTCACTCTCTTAACCTATTACACCCCACAACTTTATATCTTTTTATTAAACTCATCTCTATTTGTATTCTTATCTCTCTCTTTAATTACTTTAACTTTTTCTAATTTATCTCTCTTTTTTAATAACCTTGACTTTGACAAAAAATTATCTCCATAGTTTTTATTTCCTTCCTTTTCTTATCATTTTCCTATTTGATTTTTTCTAATTGAATAAAGTCGAGCACTCTTTTACAACTTATTAGCTTTCTATGTCCCTAATGATGAGTGGAGTGTCCACTCTAAATGTTAAACGTTTTGAAAAACTCCACACATAATTTTGATCCAAAACTTTCTCTAACCCAAAATAAATCAATAAAATTATATACTCTCGCATCTTAAATTCTTACTTCACATAAATTAAAAAAAACATTAATCAAAATATGTTTATGCTTTATAAATATGCTAAACATTTCTTTAAATATATAAATTATCACAAAAAAATAATACCATATTCTCTAAACACCATCTAACATTTTTTGAATATGGACTTTGGACTTATGCTAAATATGCATATACATGGGTTATTATTTCAAAATTCCAATTTGAGTAAAAGGCTCTTATATATTATTATACATTTCCTAAAAGATCTTTCACACCATATTATATTTATTCAATAATATTGTAAACTTTTTCATAAACTATATATATATATATATATTTCATGAAATTAATACTTTCATTTTCATTTTTTATTTCACTTTTGAAGTTTTCATATATATATATTAAGTGTATAGCCTCAACAAGGGGATATGTATTAGTGGATGAAAATCTAGTACTTTTATTTCATGTTTATACTAATGTTTATAGTAATAGTATAAATATTCTATGAAATGAGTATTTTTAGAGGGGATATTTTCTTAAATTTAATAACAAATTGCAGAAATGAATTTAAAAAAAAATAAAAATAGTAATTTCAATGTGACAAAATTCATGAAAAAAAACCAATTCCAAAAATAATAAGACAAAACCACCATTATATACTATTTAAATTTATATATTTTAAAATATATAAATTTCAAATTTATAATAATTATTACATTCATAAATTTTTTATTAATAAAAAATATGATATATATTAAAAATATATTTTATATTTAACTATAAATAAACTTCATATTTATGATGGCTGATCGATAATCTTCAGCAATTTATTAAATATATTATAAACATTTATATAGTTTATTAAATATATTATAAACACTTATATATAAATTTTAGTAAACCTCTATCATTCATACAGATAGTTTTTTATTATTAAATATATATTAATTTCACTATTATATATTAATTTCACCATTTTACAAGATTTACATTAGTGTTAAAAATTTCTATGTAAATATATAAAAACAATACAAGCTATCTTCCACACATACACATTTGTAAGTTTAAAAATACAAGTTAATAAAAATGAATTATGTGTCGAGTATATTAAAGAAATGATTCTTCTTTCCCATGCTATATTCTTATATCTCACTTTTACACTCTCATAGATGGCAATTATTTAAAACATTTATTAATATAAGTGGGAGCATATTAAATTTTTATCATCTATTAAAATTGCATTAAATAAAAGATATACATTAAATTGAAATTAAATGATTTTTTTTCAATGAAAGGCTTCATCGGACTTCTATATCGAACCTCACCCCAAAGGACATACTGTGAGTGGAGATAGTGGATAGTCATGGGACAGCTGGGCAGCCATCCCCAAGGATTTTGATTCAAGTTGTAAATTGCTACATCCGTCTTTCTTTCTTGCCAGTCTTTGTGTATGTTTTTTCATGAGACAAACACAAAGACATATTTTACTCACCTTTAATATCATGACCTATTTTTGGACCTATGTTATGTTTCTTTTATAATGAAATGAAAGGTATAAGATTAAAATCTATTTTTCTATTTTGGGCATAGTTTTATTAGATTCCTCTTTTTTTGGCAAAATTTTCTAATGATGCCCATAATACCATTTGGGGATAAAAAACCCCACAAAAAGGGTATGTGTCACGGTTGGAGGCCTTATTCATAAAGTTTTTTTTTGCAAAGAAAAGGTTTACTATTTTTAACCCACCATTTATAAAAATAAAATTAACTAGAAAATAATTAGACATTTAGTATTTATCATAAAGGCCACAAAAATAACAATTTTCACCCTCCCAAATTCAAATTGAAACCTTCATTCGCCCCAAATTTCTAGGAGTGTTCAAGTGGGCACTGGATCCCCCTTATTCTCTCTACATATATAATACATATGATGAAAGTGAGCATTGGTGGGCATCTTCTCTAGTGACTCTTGTAGACAACATTTCATATATTTTTCTAGTTAAAGTCCAGGTAAGATGACAGACCCATTCTATGTTTTATTCCTAGTTTTCCCATAAAATTTCTCCCCTTCAAGTCAATCAGTAGTTAAATTTGGTTATTGTTGATTATTTTGTTATTTTTCTTTTCTTTCATAATAGATACACATGACATTATGTTTTTTCTAGACTTAACCAACCCAATGCCTCTAATGATAAGCATAGTTAATTGATTCAAGAACCTTTTTGTTTGTTGTAACTACCACATTGCCATAAACAATATTTTGAGGATTGTTGGATAGGAAATTGTTTTGAAAGATGCTATCACTTCCATCTTTTTGAAGACAAGTTTTATTCTTGGTGAAATAAGATGAACCAAGAAGAGTTTTATAGTTTCTTAAATGCACGAGATTCTCCTACATTATCTAGGGAAGCCACTAAGTCTTAGAAAACCAAAAACCCATTTGCTTGTCAGAGTATTGTATTTGTGGTACTCTTATCTCGACTGACTTAATTCAATTGTAATTTTATTACACCCATCATTGTTTCTAGTGTGCCTCGAAAAGAGGTTAGGCACTACCCATAGGAGTTTCAATATGAATAGAGATGATGACCATACATAGGGGAACCATTCATCTTAGCATTTTTAGTATAGAACATGAGTTTGGTTCTAATTCTCAATGACTATTTAGCTATTAACTTTCAATTAACATGCAAGTACCCATCTAGCTAGTTGAACATATAACACCCTATTTCCCCCCATGACTGTAATTATTCTTAAGACTTCATATGATCATGTTTATGAAGCTTGAAATCATGTTTTGATTAATGAAAACACCAAATAACTTAGTGAGGAGGGAAAATCCTTGACAGTACTAGCCATGATATCACATGTGGAGTTGATGAAGTGGATTGATGAGGTGTAGCTGAGATTTTTAAGTGAGGAAAACATGAAGATTGCTCAACAAGCTATCATATATTGAAAAACATAAATGCACACCCACCAACATACTTAAACTTGCATGGAGCCATGTGACTAGTTACGGAAGATATGATTGGTGGTTGAGGTAGTTAATATTGTTAACAATCCTGATCTCTTGAAGAGGAAAGCATCAACTGGAAATCTAACAGAAGTACACCCTTGGATTTCCCCTTCAAAAATTTAGATCCATGACTAGAGGTCACTTCTGATAGAAGCCACGAGAATCCCAAGGATTGGCAGAAGAAGAGGCCAAAGGTGAAAAACATCACCTGAGTGCTTAGAGGAGAACATGGACAACACGGGATGCATACACAGGAGAAAAACAAGACACAACAAGAGGAGAAAACAAATCACACAGGGATACTCTGAGGAAGAGTGAGTGAGCAACGAGTTCACAGGCTAAGGGCGCAGTGAGAAGAAGCATTCATTGGAACATATTGAAAAGAAGAAGAAAGTGGAAAGCTTTCCTTGAGGAAAATAGGAAGCTTTTCCAATTTATTGATGATCACCCTAAAACAGAGAAGACCTGTATCCATAATGGAGAGATAAAGTGTTGTAGCTTGGTAATTACTGGAAAAAAACTGACACTGGTAAGGGGAGGTCGCTGAGGGACTGTATAGTAGAGAAGGGACTCCCTTTCACAGAGGAAATCTAGTTGATAAACTACTTGATATACATGTGGATGCCCCGAGCTCAGTGGGAAGGGGGAAACTTATGTTTTTGTCAAAGGGGGAAGGAGAGTAACCTTCCTGAATCATCAAGGGTTGAAAGCCAATTGAATCATTCCCTTGTGATAGCATGGTTAAGCACAAGGGTGGCGTACTGTATGAAGGAAATCTGCGGTATGGCCTAAGTTTGGGAGGAAAGGAATCCTCTCTCAGTTTGATCCAGGTGGATATCGGTGGCCACCCACCTTTTCCAACTGGCCCAAAACAATTTTCTAGCAATTTTTGCAATTTACTATTTTTAGCAGTTTTAACTTCTGGGGCCATTTTGAGGGCCTAAATGAAAGTTTTTCGGGATCGAGATTCTCAATGATAGATAAATGCATGGTTGAGCTCCCAAAATGAATCTCCTCGACGATACCTTTCCAACAGGCTATCATACACCTAAAATGGAGATCATATGCAAAGGTTACGACCCCAGGAAGTTGATGTACTAACTTACCCAAATGGGGCCCACATGACTTTTGGCGCTTCATCTCCTAGGGTTAGGTTTTTGGATGTCTAGGGTTCTTGGCTTTCCTGTTTATTGTAAAAATTCCTTCAGATCCTCATTGTAATAATATTCTTACGAATGAGTGCAACTGTCACATCTCTTCTCAGAGATAAGTCACCACCATTCCAACAAGCTTGTTTCTGCTGCAATTTACAGTTTCAACTTATTTCCTTATTGAATAGAAAACCAGTTTTACTGTATCTCTATTATTTTGTGTTAAGCACCTGTTAATAATCTATAGTCATTTCCTTCTACTCATAAAATCTGGATCAGTGTTATTAGAGCAGTCTCCTCCTTGTCATCTTAATGCATGTCCCCAACGAGGTTGGAGTACAAAGGGTTGGGTCTCAAGCTTGTTTCTCTTGAGGACAAAATCTCTTGCACGCCCAAGCGACCTCTCATGGCAGGAGAAAATAAATATGAAAGGACATGAGATCCTTTCAAACTGTTGATTGAGGAATCCCTCACGCAACAAAGGAACGAGATGTTGGATAGTTTTGCGCAAATCCTTCAGTGGCTACCAACAGGCGACGCATCTTCTTCGAGCGGAGGCCCCGCACCCTTCAAGGTACAAATAAACTTTGATATTCCTATATTTGAAGGTCAGATAGACGCAAATGTTGTAGACAAGTGGTTGAATCTAGTTGAAGGGTATTTTTCTGTCCATAACTTTTTGAATAGATAAAAGATTACTTTTGCGCTCCTCAAAATCATTCCCCATGTCAAATATTGGTGGGAAACTTTATGTGAGCAAAAGGAAATAGAGGAACCCTTATCATTTATAGTCACGACCACATGGGAATCCTTTAGGGATGCTATTAAGGAACAATACTACCCTGTCGGAAGTTATGACGACTTGTATACCAAATGGACCACACTGCAGCAAGAAAGAGACCAAGCAGTGCCAGATTTCACAAATATCTTTCATACCTTGCGCACCAAGATGGGTATCAAAGATTTGGAGCGACATCTGGTGCTCAAGTATCACGACGCTCTGCATAGATACATCCAGACTGAAATGGAACTTCTAGAAATCTCATCCTTGGGCATAGCCTACCGATATGTCGTCAAAATCGAGCAGAAGCTCAAACAAAAGATGCAACAATTTGGGCTTGGGAACCCCTCACAACAAAAGTTAGGAAATGGAAGCCCCAACCCATAGAACAAAGGATAGTGAAAATATGGAAAGTATCAGGACAACCAATACAAGCCGCAAGCAAAGAAGGACACTGGAAATACAAAGAAAGATATTGGGAAGTGGTGTGACTTCCATAAGAGCCCTTGGCATAACACTGTTGATTGCCACTCAAAGCAGTCACTGGTGGCTAAAGTGAAAGCCTCTAAATCAGATGCGGGTTCAGACTCTGATACAGAACCAAAAAGAGGAAGAAAGATCATTGAAATGGAACCCAATGCCACCATTGCTACCACCAAGCTCCAGCCTGGTGAACCAGACATGCCAGAAGAAGGAGAACACATATTCCATTCATAGATGTGGGTAAAAGGCACCCTGATGCACTTCATCGTTGATAGCGGTAGCCAGAAGAACCTTATCTCATCAGAGGTCATCAAGCGACTGGCCCTGCTGACAATGCCACACCCACAATCCTACACCATTGGATAGCTCCGCCAAGGAAGCAATCTCTGCGTCAGCCAATAGTGTCGATTGTCATACGACATCAAGCCCTTCAAAGATGAGGTATTGTGTGATGTTGCTCCTCTCAAAGTTTGTGATGTTATTTTGGGCCAACCTTATTTATGGAAACATCATGTTGTATACGAGTCTAGGCCTCATAGTGTTATTATTACTTTGAATAGAAAATTGTATAGGATACCCGAGGAAGTCCCACCTAGTGCTATTTCCTTGATCTCTACTAAGCAATTCAGGAAGGTCATCTCTCAGATGGGGAAGTTTGTCTTCTTTGTGATTCTCTCTCAGAATAAGCGAGTAGATAAGGTTGTGGAAGAATAATCAAATATCTTCTCCTCACCTACTGAGGTACCTATGCACTCCCAGGTCAAGAACCCCATCGATCTGACCCCTGACACCTTGCTACCCAATGGGCCAGTCTATCACCACTCTCTATTAGAGAATGAGGAGATCAAGCGATAGATCCAAGAACTTATCCACAATGGGCACATCTGTCCCAGCTCATGACCTTGCGGGAGCACAATCATGCTGGTACAAAAGAAAGATGGAACCTCACGACTCTACATTGATTACTGAGCTTTGAATAAAATCACAGTCAGAAATCGATACCCGATTCCTCGAATCGACGACCTCCTTGATCAAATCACGGGGGCCAAATACTTTAGTAAGATTGATCTGAAGTTTGGCTACCACCAAGTGAATAGACAGATGTATGGAAAACCGCCTTCAAGTCAAAGGAAGGCCTTTTTGAATGGTTGGTCATGCCTTTTGGTTTGAAAAATGCTCCAGCCACTTTCATGAGGATGTTGGACGATATCTTGCGACCATTCACCAATACTTTTGTAGTGGTTTATATGTATGAAATTCTCATTTACAACCAGACTTGGGCTGAACACTTGTAGCATATTCAACAGGTTCTGCACACCTTGCGGCAGCACAAGCTATATGGCAACTTGGAAAAATGTTCCTTCGGCATGGACAGGGTCCATTACTCGGGCTACATAATTGATCAGCATTGGGTACATGTGGATCTAGCCAAGATCCAAGTCATCCGTGACTAGCCAGCCCCAACCACACTCACTGAGATTCAGAGCTTCTTGGGCCTTGTCAATTTCTACCGCAGGTTCGTGTTGGGATTCTCCCATATTGCATGGGCCCTCAACCAATTAACTAGGGGTGGTGGTAAGGACAAATTTGTGTGGGGCTGGTCCCAACAACAAGCGTTCGACGATTTGAAGCAGTGCTTATGCTCAGCCCCAGTACTTTCACTACCAGACCTACAACAACCCTTTGAGATTAAGAAAGATGCTTCAGACTATGCGGTGGGCATCATTCTCACTCAGCACGACCAACCTGTGGCTTGTCATAGTGAGACACTATTAGATGGTGTTCATAAGTACCCTACTTATGAGAACAAAATGTACTCCATTGTGCAAGCCTGCCACCAGTGGAGACATTAAATTCTTTGGAAGGAGACAGTCATCCACACTGATCAATAGCCACTACAGTTCATGCAGACACAAGGAAAATTGTAGAATGATCTCCATTAAAAGTGGTCAACATACTTGTAGAAATTCCACCTCAACATCAAGTATAAAACAGGAAGCACCAATTGCATCGCTAATTGTCGTAGAAAACCACCAGTCGTGACACTCACTATGGTGCTAGACTCTTGTGCCATGAGACCTCTGGATGGACCCAAGTCTATGAGATAGACCCAGACTTCACCACCACCTACCAAATGTTGGGTGCAAATGCAGTTGTCAATAATTTCCATCTTCAGGATGGGTTGTTGTGTCGTCTGGGCCATATATGTGTTCCATCAAATGAGAGAGCGAAGGTGATCTGGGAAGCCCACTACAATCGGTTGGCAGGACACTTCGACGTCGAAAATACAGTGGTGATGCTACATAAACATTTCTGCTGGCCGAAATTTCGATAGGAGGTCAGGAAGTATATTAGGTCCTGCACTGCCTACACTATTTCGAAACCGACCACTAAGAAATAGGGCCTGTACACCCCTCTTCCTACTGCTGAAAAACCATGCGAATCCATCTCAATGGACTACATGTTGGGCCTCCTATCCACCAAGCAGGGAAATGATTGTGTTTTTGTGGTTGTTGATCTCTTTTCTAAGATGGTGATTCTGGTTGCCTGCAAGAAGAACATCACAACAGAGGCCACTGCCAAGCTCTTCTTTGAACGAGTCTGGGTACATTTTGGAATCCCACAAACCATTGTCTCATATCGAGACAATGGATTTCTCAGCACATTTTGGTTGAGCCTCTGGTCATTGTTGGACAACAAGCTCACCAAATCCACGGCTTTCCACCCCAAGACAGATGGCCAAACCGAGGTCATAAATCAAATGATTTTTCATATCCTTCATCTGTATAATTCAAAGCACCCTCACACATGGGATGAGAGCCTTCCCTATGTCCAACATAGCTATAACCGGGCCCTGCATATCTCAACTGGCCACAACCCCTTTCAGGTGGGGTTGGGATTCCAACAATTAGGTCCCATAGATGTTGCACTTCCCCTTGCGGTCACCTCGACCGACTCATCTCCTGCTCCAACTGAAGCTAACAAAGCCACCTAGTTCATTGAGTGGATATTTCACTTCCACCAACAGGTTCAAGATATCCTATAGAAGTTTAATGACAAGTACAAGCAACGCCATGATCAACAACGGGTGCCACATAAGTTTCAGGTGGGCGACAAAGTTTGGTTGCACTTGTAGAAAGAACGCCTTATAGGATCCCATCGGAAGATTCACCCACTCCATTATGGGTCATACACCATCACCAAGGGTGTGGGGGATAATTATTTTGAGCTCAACATTCCTTCTTTCCTTGGCCTGCACCCAGTGTTCAATGTGGATCTCCTTCGCCCTTATATCCCACCATTATTGGACAACTCAGACGTAGAAGAAAAGATGACACCAACAGAGCTCAAATTAAACTACATACAATAGGAATCCAACAATCATATTGTGGACACATAGATCAAGGGCACTCGACAATAAAGGATCAAGCTTTATCGAGTCGTCAAAGCAGGGCAGCTCCTGCACCAAGGCAAGTGGTTCACCTGAGGCCAAATTCAATAGAAATTTCCTCATCTGATGGGGGAACTCAACGCAATGGAAACCATTTCTTCCTAAGGAGGTAGGATTGATCCAGGTGGATATTGGTGGCCACCCACCTTTTCCAACTGGCTCAAAACAATTTTCTGGCAATTTTGGTAATTTACTATTTTTAGCAGTTTTAATTTCCAGGGCCATTTTGAGGGCCTAAATGAAGGTTTTTTTGGATAGAGATTCTCAATGATAGCCAAAATAATTTTTGACACCAAAACATGAATCTCCTCGAAAATACCTTTCCAATGGTCTATCATACGCCTAAAACATAGATCGTATGCAAAAGTTACGACCTCGGGAAGTTGATGTACTAACTTACCCAAACGGGGCCCACATGACTTTTGGCGCTTCATTTCCTAGGGTTAGGTTTTTGGATGTCTAGGGTTTTTGGCATTCCTTTTTATTGTAAAAATTCCTTCATATCCTCATTGTAATCATCTTCTAGCGAATGAGTGCAGCCATCACATCTCTTTTTAGAGATAAGTCACCACCATTCCAACAAGCTTGTTTCCGCTGTATTTTACAGTTTCAACTTATTTCCTTAATGAATAGAAAACCAGTTTTACTGTATCTCTATTATTTTGTGTTAATCACCTATTAATAATCTGTAGTCATTTCATTCTTCTCATAAAATCTGGATCAGTGGTCTCAGAATGGTTTGCTCCTTGTCGTCTTAATGCATGTCCCCAACAAGGTCGGAGTACAAAGAGTTGGGTCTCGAGCTTGTTTCTCTTGAGGAAAAAATCTCTTGCATAACCAAGCGACCTCTCATGGAACGAGAAAATAAATATGATGGGACAAGAGATCCTTTCAAACTGTTGATTGAGGAATCCCTCACACAACAAAGGAACGAGATGATGGATAGTTTCGCGCAAAGCCTTCGACGGCTACCAACAGGCGACACATCTTCTTCGAGTGAAGGCACCACCCCCTTCAAGGTACAAATAAACTTCAATATTCCTATATTTGGAGGTCATATAGATGCAGATGTTGTAGACAAGTGGTTAAATCTACTAGAAGGGTATTTTTCTATCCATAACTTTTCGAATAGAGAAAAAATTACTTTTGTGCTCCTCAAAGTCGTTCCCCATGTCAAAGATTGGTGGGAAAATTTCTATGAGGAAAAAGAAATAGAGGAACCTTCATTATTTAAAGTCACGACCACCTGGGAATCCTTCAGGGATGCTATTAAGGAACAATACTACCCTATCAGAAGTTATGATGACTTGTATACAAAATGGACCATAGTGCGACAAGAAAGAGACCAAGCAGTGTGTTACCCATGATTTTGGTCGTCATGATGATGTATTGATGATGGTGTACTCAGGCTCTTCATAAGAACTTTCTCCTGAGAAAAGTTACTTTCATCTCTTCCAAGAAAACTCATTTTTGAAGAAGGTTCGTAGGCTGCTAGTATATTTGACTGCGAGAATGACCCATTCTCGTAGGCTGCCTTAAGCCAGGGTGCGAACTTCTCGCACTGTGTTGAACTGCTAGGGTGCAAACTCTTCCTAAAGAAAATAAAAAGATGAATTCTCGATGCTTCTAGAAGGGAATCTTCTAGAAGGATGGGTTGGCATTCGAATGGTTATCCTAGTACTAGATTCCCTGATATTTTGGGATCATTCTTATCCAAGTAACCAATTCATTATCTTCTATATATTGAGGGAATTCTCATGGAAAAGGTTAAGCAAGATTCATTGGAGAATTGGTGAAAGAATTGTGTGAAGGACTTAGCATTGAACAACAGCTTGGAGACTCTAGCAAGTCTATCAAGAGGATTTGGTCTTCTTCATCCAAGGATTGAGCAAGTGTGTGTGTCGGAGCCAAGGGCCATCGAAAGGAAGTTTGCGACATCAAGGCTCAGGCTGTAATCTTTACTTTCCATTAATATGATACAGAGGCATGTCCCTTTCCCATAAAGCTATTTCCTCTTTATTGTATAATTCCTTGATCATATACATAGGTTGACTGTTGAATAGATTGTGCTATCTTCACTTTGGTTGGTTTTTGTTGTCTTGGTCTTGACTGTACGAGAGCACTGGAGTGAAGCAGGAGCAAAAAAGACCATAGGAAGCGATAATAAGGTATGTTACTTGTTCTTGCCTCCTAGTTAATTCAATGGTTAAAACCTAGGGAAAGAGTCATGTCCTGTCTTTCTTTGTTCTGGATCCAGGTGGATCTAGGGAGATCGGTTAGTGTCCGTACCTACGGCTTTATCCAATAACAAAATTGACGATTCCATTGGGGACATCCCATTTTCTTTGTGGTTTTTGGTATTTTTCTGTGGCCATTTTCTCTGGTTTCACTTTTCTCCTGTCCTATCAATCTCTGAGTCTTCAGGATATCCTGATAGACCCTCTGGGTCCAGAGGCCTTTTCAATTTTTGCTTCATTTTCCAAAATTTTGATTATGTTCAGACATTCTCACACTGCACTTCATTGCAGCCTGCGAGAATTGGTAGGGTTCGCATTATGCCTTTAAGGTTCAGTGCGAGGTTCTCACACCCTGCTCAAGGGTCACCTGCGAGAATCAGTGATTCTCGCACTGTGTAATACTACCAGCTTGCAAACTCATTTTTTCAATTTTTTGGATTTAAGCTTTGGCATCTTCAACTGCCTAGATCAGTTTAATTGCCTCATAAGTGTTTCTTGGACCATTGATTGGTGTCTTTCTTGTCTTCGTTTTCATGCATGAACAATCCTAGGATTTCAAGGCTCTTCTTGTAATTTTGGTTTTGACTTTCGTTTCTTGACTTTTCTTGGCAAAACCATTCTCTATGACTTTAGAATCTGAGTGTTTGATTAGTTAAGAACCAGTGATTGGTTGAAAGTTGAGTTTGCTTGGTCTTTATCATTTGCTTATGGTTTGCAAGATCATTTTCTTCTACATTTGAAAAGACTTTTGGTTGAGTTGTTTGGTTTTCTTTTTATTTTTGCTTTCATTGAAAGAGTGGATCGGGTTATTATCATTGCTTGTTCATTGGTTTTCTGATTTTCTATACTCTCATTGGCATAGTGAGGGTCCTTTTTGAAAAGTGAACAAAATTTTTTCTTTCAAAAATCGTTTTTGTCTTCAAAAACATTGAAAATCAAATTGTTGAAGTGTTGAAAAAGACGCAATAGAGTATTGTTCTTTGATGCGTGATTTGTTGTATTTGCATTTTAAAGGAAATTTTGCATTGTAGTATAAGGTTGATCTAGAAAACTTTCTCTTTCCCTCCCATACATAGGATTCATTGAACGAAAAGTGATCTATTTCATTCTCATCCTTGCATTGTTGGGTCAGAGTCATACAACATAAGTTTCATTTCCGTTTCCTTTGAGTAAACAACATCTCTTAATAACACTACGTAATCATAAAATTTATCTAGTAACTCTTTTCTAGGGCTCTTTAACACCAACATTTAGCTAGGCTAGCGCTTTGGAGTAGGGAGAGAGATACACTCTCCAAAAGCACAAAACACACAATAGCATCTTGTGTTAGGGAGTGTTAAATTCCATTTGCAACATCTTGTCCTGGGATGCCCTTCTCACACAAGGGTCAAGCACGAGGTCGCATTGATATCGGTAGAGCTACTCACCCTGCTTTGTTGGTATCAGTGTAGAGATTGCATGTATTACGGGGATCACTCGGAGGTATACCCACAATGGTGAGTGGAATCCTTTTGAGTTGATTTCGGGCTAGATACCCTGCCCTTGCGTGTGGATCGGACTGTCGACTGTTCCCCCAGGCTTTATTGTTGTTGGTGGTGACCTTAGTGGCCTATCTCTCTAGGTTCTTACCTGAGGTGACTGTGGAGGGGAAATTCTTCAAGGTACCTGGAATTGACGTTGACCAAACTCACTCGGGCTCCTTGGAGGGTATACCCACGATTATGTGTGGGAGCTTGCACCAGGGTGTAAGTCTGTTAAGAAGGTCGTCAGCGTAACTTTTCCACCCTAGCCCCGCCCCTTCTCGTCTCGTTGTTGCGACGTTGGATTTCATCACCAACTAGTGGCTTCGAAATTAGAAGGTCTTGTTTGCTTGGTGATTGCTTCCTAGATTTTGTTTACTAGCGCGTGTTGTTTGTTTCTCGAAGTTGACCATAGGATTTTCTTCGTGAAGTTTGTCACTCGTTCACAATAGCTCCTCTACGTCGTTCACACAGAATGCAAGGTTTGTCTCCAGAACATCCTGAAAGCTCCCAACCCTTGTCTACAGCTGCACCCAAGGGCTCTCCTCAGCCGAGTGAAGTCCAAGACATTACCACGCAACCAGTGGAACGAAATGACTCTCTAGAACACTTTCGAATTACTAATACTCGAGAGGAATTTCGACTTCATCCCGATTCTGAGAGACGTTTTATGCGAGCAAACTCTTCCGGAGACTTAATTGTTGTGTATTCTGGATCTCCGTCTGGACCTGGGGAACAAGATCCTTTTTGGTCTACGGGCGTTTTTCGACGGGACCTTTTTGGTCCTGGTTCACTTGTGGTCTCCGAAATCAACCCCCCTGTGGTTGCTAAGACAGAGACTGTATTGTTGACTACCACTTATTACTTTATTGTCCCTGCCGAAATGGCCCATCTCACGAATACTACGAGTGTCCCAACCGGGCTCACTGCGGCTAATATTTCTCCTATAAACACGCAACGAACGCCCAATGTCACTCCAAGACTACCACCCGGATACCGTGCGTTGAATGCTTCCATTCCAACATCTCCGCAAACTCCATCCGGTTCTCCAGGTGGTCCTTCTTCTCTTGGGCACCCTATTCCCGGTTTTATTCCGACACTCCCTCAATTTCCTTCTGGAAGGCCTTTCTTTTCTTCCACTGACAATCCTAATCCTAGTGGCACTATCCCGTCCATTACACCAAACTTCCAGATTCACGTTGGTGGACAAGGTGGTACGAATCACCCTCCTCTTACCGGTCACATTCCAATTACAACACAACCTTTGATTGGAACACAAATCCCAGTTGGAACACCACCTACGATAGCGGGACCAACCCCACCTTTTGGACAAAATATACCTCCCTCTTTGGCCCAATATTGGAATTAGATGATACAACATCCTCCTCAAATGACTGGGGGGCAGCAGTCGCTTGTCCCTACTATAGGCCAACCATATCCAGCTGTACCCAATCCTATTTGGGGTCTGAATACTCAAACTCATGTCCCCGCTCAAGGTTACAATCCCTTGAGCTACTATCCTATCCAACCACCACCGAATCTACCTAGGTCTTCCCATTATGCGCAGACCGCTTACGGTCCTACTGGTTTTTCGACAGGGCTTCCTCCCCAAATCCACCAGTACCCGTAGGTGAATCGACAACTACCTTTCTTGGCCACTTTGGATCTTCCAGATTTGTCAAGGATCCTAAATGATCCGATTCGTCACTCTCCCCAATGGCCTGCTATACCAGCTAAATTACCCTCGGACATTCCTAAGTTCGACAGCAAAGCGGGAGAGGACCTGAACAATCACGTCATGAATTTTCACCTCTAGTGTTCATCCAACTCATTGATGGATGACTCTATTTGTTTACGTCTTTTTCAACGAACCCTCACAGGTTCTACTGCGAAGTGGTATATTGAATTGCCACGAAGTTTCTTCTCTGATTTCAACACCCTAGCTATGGCTTTCCTTACGCATTACCAGTTATCGATCCGTTATGATACAGGGACCGAGATTTTGACTTCCTTCAAACAGACTAAAGGCACTCATATATCTGATCACATCCATGAGTGGCGAAGGAGACGACGTCTCATTAAACTTGAGCTCCCCAATCAGTTATTGGAAGAATGGTTTACAAAATCATTTGTGAACGAAATAGTTAAGGACATTTCCATGGGTGGCGTAGTCACGGAAGAGAAGGGTATAAGTCGTGCTCAATATCTTGACCTTGTTTACTCACAAACGGGAACCCTTTACGATTTATTACCTGACTTACCTCGTCCTAATACTTCCAGCACTTCAACTACTCTAGCTGCCTCGCATACAGCTGACGGTGTGATTGGCTCTTCCCAAGCCCAACCGCATTCTGTGTCCAGCGTTAATCCTAAATCTCCTTCTTCTAATGTTCAAAATGCTCTGTCTCCTACCACTCCCACCGGCAAGACTTCTGAGGTAAATGCAGTCCAATCTACCCCAGCCGGTAAAAACAAATCTAAAAAGGGGAGAGGCAAGAATAAGGAGGGCAAAAATAATTCTCAAGCAGAGCAAACCAGAACTACCCCTGTTGATGATCGGGATAAGTGCAAACCACGATACCCTTGCCTTATCTGTGGTGATGATCACTACACGAAGGATTTTCCACGACGTGCCGAGGTCACTAAGTTCCTTCAAGGAGCTCCAAAACCACCTGCACCGACCGTTTTGTCCCAACCCTTCCCGTCTCAACAACAGGCTCAGTTGGTCATCCATGACCAACCCTCATCTTCTACAACATCTTATGTTTTTATGTGTACTGGCGATTCTAAGTAGAGTAATATTGCACTCACTACTCGGGCCAAAGATTATTCTCCCTCTAAGGAGAAGGTTGATGATCTACTGCCTTCTTCGGCAAAACCCTCTCCCGTGACTCCACCTACCAACGGTCCTCTTCATCTCGAACGACCGAGCCTCGACACAGTTCTGCGACCCCCCCCAAAGGGTGTTGTTCGAAAATCGGCTTTCAATCCTCACGCTCGTGCTACCCAGAACTACAACATTGTTGAAGATCTGGCTCAGGCACCTTCTGCGATGTCAGCCCTCGAAGTCTTCAGACTTGTCCCGCACAACGGAAGGCACTATTGAAAGCTATCGGTGGAGTCGATCTGACGGATATGAATTTGATAGTCTTTGATTTGGAAGATCACGTTCCAAGGTTACCCCCTCAACTTGCGTTCTAGATTCAAGTAGTTGTCTATGACAAAAACATTTGCCGAACCATTATCAATGAGGGTGCCTCGACATGTGTTATGTCTCTTGCTTGTTGGAAAGCCATTGGCTCTCCTCCTTTGAATGAATCCCAGAACACTCTTAAAGCCTTCAACGGCTCTGGTTTTAAGCCTTACAGTGTTCTTCCTTCATTGCCCATCACGTTAGAAGGTAAAACGGTCCAAGTCGAAGTGGAAGTCTTTGACGCTCCCCTTGATTATAATATTCTACTTGGCCGCAGCTGGATCGATTCCATTTGTGCCATTGTGTCGACACTTTTCTGTGTAGTACATTTCCCTCATCAAGGAAAGGTTGTTATAGTCGACCAACTAGCCTTCTTCAATTCCGATACCCATACCAGAAACGTACCATTTATTGCTAAAACCCCATCGGGTTATGAGAACGTCGGTGTTGGTCTTTTAAAAGAATCCTCGTTAACGGGTACTTTTCCCATTCCACCGCCTGATGTCCCACACCTGTTAGTTTATTCTATCAACATGATCTCCACCATGCCTCACAAACTTCCTGCATCTCACGACCCTTAGATTGTCCCTGGCCCTGGAGATCATCTTCATTTCGGTGACGCAATGCCGTTAAGTCCGGTCGAATCTGCCTACCAGGCTATTTAGTTGGCAACACCTTCTACCCCCTCTCTTGATGAGTTGTCTCCCGATCCTTTTCTTGTTATTTTTCCCACTGACGAGATGATCATGTCCGTCATGGAGGACACCCCTTGGGACGATGGACATCATCGTTCCATCCTCTTTCTAGAGCAACACACTCTTGAGAACTACCAACGGATTTCGACTCCGTTGACCGTTGTTGTCATCTCGACGGTTCCCGAGACTACACACGATGTGTTTGCTGAAGGGAACTTAAGAAATATCTCGCCCACGATTCCCATTGACATATCCATCAAACCTGGGATTGTTGAAAATGTCCATATTGGCGCTTCGTGTTCCCCTGACGAAATAGTCACCTATACATCTCTATTCAAAGAATTTCGTGACATCTTCTCCTAGAGCTACAAAGAGATGCCAGGTATCAACCCTGCAATTGTTGTACATGAGATAAAGACATACCTCGGAGATAAACCCATCCGGCAACGCCTTTGTCCAATTCACCCACGTAAAGCGGCCTCTATAAAGCTCGAAGTCGAGAAACTTCTGAAAGCCGGCTTTATTTATCCGGTGGCTCTTACAGACTGGGTTTCCAATCCTGTCCCGATTGACAAAAAAGGAGGCACCATTCGTGTATGTGTTGATTATAGGGATATCAACAAAGCTTGTCCTAAAGACAACTTTCTTACCCCTTTTGTCGATCAGATTGTCGATGACTACGCCAGAAGTGAAATCTTCTCTCTCATGGATGGTTTCTCCAGCTATAATCAAATTAACATTGCTCCCGAGGATCAACATAAGACTGATTTTATTTGTCCTTGGGGTACTTTTGCCTATCGAAAACTTCCTTTCGGTCTCAAGAACGCTGGCGCAACGTTTCAACGTGCTATGTATTATGATTTTCATAATATCAAGCACATCATTCAACCCTATTTGGACGATTTACCCGCTCATTCTATACGCAGAGTCGATCACCCTACCCACCTCCGAGCCATTTTCGTTCGCTGTCGGTTCTATCGTATACGTTTAAATCCTCATAAGTGGTTTTTTTGCATCAAATCCAGTCGTCTTCTAGGTTTTATCGTTTCGCGTTAAGGGATCCGGGTGGATCCTATTAAGGTTGAGGCGATCCTTAATCTCCCTCCTCCTTCTACACTTTGCCAGTTGCAAAGTTTGCAGGGGAAAGCAAACTTTCTTCGTCATTTTATCCCAAATTATGCCGAGATAACTTGTGGATTTACGCGGCTATTAAATAAATATTCTGAGTTCGTCTGGGATATCATTGCCAACAATGCTTTTGAAGCTTTGAAGTTGTCTCTAACGCGAGCTCTACTTATCTTTCCCCCAGATTACAATTGCGATTATTTCCTTTACCTTGCTGCCTCAGATTACACCATTGGCATGATTCTCGTCCAAGAGGATGATGCTCACGACGAACATGTTATTTACTACTTGATTCGAACTCTCACGCCAACTGAAATCAAGTATCAACATGTCGAGAAACTGGCCTTGGCTGTCTTTCAAGCTGTCCAACGCTTTCGGCACTATATCCTCTCACGTAAGACTACAGTGATTTGACATTGCAACCCTATGCAACACATTCTGACATGTCAATTCCTAGGGGGAAAATACTCCAAATGGATTGTGATACTCCAGGAGTTTGACTTGGAATTCGAACGTGCTATGTCCAAGAAGTCCTTAGTTTTTGCTGAGTTGATATGAGACTTTCCCCATTCTGCCACGGAAAATGTAGCAGCTGATTCATTACCCGATGAATCTCTTTTCCTTATTAGCACTGATGATCTTTGGTATGGAGATATCATTATATATCTCCAAACCCAGAATTTTCGGCCTACTTTGTCCAGTATTGCACGTCATCGCATACGCTATCAAGGTCGTCAATAAATTATCCTTGGGGATACTCTTTATCATCGGGGGATTGACTCTGTTTTTCGACGTTGTCTAACGTTCGATGAAGCCGAGAAATCTCTGAATGACTGCCATTCCGGAGCATGTGGTCGTCATATGTCTAGGTATGCTACTGCCCAGAAGATCTTATGCGCAGGGTATTTTTGGCCTTCTTTGTTTAACGAATGCATCACCGCAGAAATTCCATTCCTGCCAGACCTATAATCAGAAAATCTGGTCACATCCTGCTCCTCTTCACCTTGTGGTCTCAGTTGGTCCTTTTGCGAAATGGGGCATCGATTTCATGACATGTCACCCTCACTTGACCGGGGGGCATGGTTACATTATTGTAGCCATTGATTACTTTACGAAATGGGCCAAGGCGATGCCGACATTTGACAACACTGGAAAGACCATAGCATTGTTTCTTTTTAATCACGTCATAGCTCGTTTTGGTGTTCCCCAAGATATCGTAACCAATCACAGTAGCCACTTTAGAAACTTTATGATGTCCAAACTTACTGAAAAGTTGGGTCTTCGCCATGATAACTCAACGCCTTATTACCCACAAGCCAATGGCCAAGTCGAAGCGATTAACAAATTTCTCATAACTATGCTCTGATGAATGATAGGGATTCATAAGACAAGTTGGCACACAATGTTGTTTTCATCATTGTGGGCGTACCGAACATCCGTCAAGTCCGCTACTGGGTTTACACCTTTCCGGTTAGTCTATGGTGTGGAAGCCATTCTCCCTATTGAATGCGAGATACCTTCTTTGAAGCTAGCTGTTGAACTCCTACCCAATACTTCTGCTGAGGAAGAACATCTATTGTATCTTATGTGATTAGACGAAACTCGACGTGATGCCACCCTAGTTATCGAAGCTCAGAAAAAACTGTCAAGGCCCAATACGACAAGCATGTTAAGCCTCACGTTTTCTTCGAAGGTGATCTTGTTCTTCTCTATGATCAAGATCGAGATATGTTAGGAGCTGGGAAATTAGAACCCATGTGGCGAGGTCCTTATATCGTTCGACGAGTTTTGGAAAAATGAGCTTACGAGTTGGTAGATTACGATGGTATCCCTTTGAGTGAACCCAGGAATGGGTTGTACTTGAAGAAGTACTATGCATAAATTCATCTATGCATAAGTACTTGTATTTTTAATGTATCATACTTTTTGTGTGTTACTATAGTTTGCTTTTGTCATTATCTGGTCTCTGACCTTATGTGAAGTTGTGTTTGATTTCCAGATGTCGGAGTCTTCGCTACCCTATATTGGCTTCGCTGATGGCGCTAGCCGTAGTACTCGGAACCTTGCTTCCGCTGCGTGGTCAATTTACGCCCCTACAAACGAACTTGTCTCTTTACGAGGTGTGTGTATTGGCCGTGCGACCAACAACATAGCAGAGTATAGTGCCATTATTGAATTATTGGTCGATGTTATCTCGCTCAGAATCTGTCATTTGGTTGTGCGTCTCGATTCGCAGCTTATAGTACTACAGTTAAGTAATGTCTATTCTATTCGAAGTCCTAATTTGTTACGGATGTATTTGTGAATTCGCCTCTTGGAGTGTTATTTTGATTACATTGAATATCAATATATTCCTAGATGTCTAAATACATTAACAGATGCATTGGCTAATTATGTATTAGACAGACATTTGAATCATTTATAAATCAATCACATCAATGTTCACACAACACATGATAAACCGGTAGAAGTCGTCTATATATATAATGATCAAAAGAGTTTTTTACAAAAAGTTTGTCCGAAGACCAAAATGTCAAAATTGAAGCTCATAGCTTCTACAAAGTGATGTCATGGATGACGTTCACGGTAACACACGACTGCCCTAGAAACCCTACGGAGCAGTCGACTCATAGATGTTGATACTCCTACAGTACGACATTGGTCGCGTCGTGGAACCTCTTCCAGAGGAATGTCTGGAATATCTGCGATCAGGCCCTCTAGATTTTGTTCCACCACCTGATAATCCTCGACATATTGTGGCGCTGCTGCTACCTCTCCTCACCGCTGAATGGGAGAAGTACCAGGAGGTCGGTAAGGTCCAACATCTGTGTTATCAACAAACGATTTTGTATTAGTCTTTGGATGAACATATAAAACAAAAACATTTGAATATGATAAAAATTCACAAAACATTTAAAAAAGAAAAAAATGCGTGTACTTCTTACCAAGGTCACCCCACTGAGCATCCTTTGGCAATAATAAGTCAGGATCTCCTCGGAAATCCAACCCGACATAACCATAGTCATCAACCATCAACATCTGTGATTGAAGCCAGTCAAAAAAGGTATCATCATACTTGATGATAGGTCCAGCTACGTGCTGGGCCATCAACTGACACCATCTCAACATTCTTGGCTCTCTAGGAGTCGGCAAATGCCAATCAACCTGCAACCTCAGTACAGGGACCCTCTCAAGGAAGAAGGACACCAACAAAGTTCCGTACCTGAATTGCTTCAGGTCACCTCGTCTGCATTTGGTTAATTGCTTCTTCATACTATGAAGCACATCATCTGCCCAGTTAAACACCCGAGGCTCAGTACACTCTATAGCATACTGGAAGTAGCTCTGTAATGCCATGTGAGGAGTAGGACTCCCTGCCATCCGAGCTATGGTAAAAAAGATAGTACGGAGGGTCACATCCCGTACCCCCCAAATAGTGACCTTCCCTTTCTTCCTCTCAGCCTTAGGAACATAATGTATACAAAAGTACTCACTCATCTGTAGCCCACCACCTCTGCTACCAGTCAAACTCACATAGTGCCCGCGCCGAGACAATCCAGTCAAAAAGTAAATGTCCTCAATGTCTAAGGACAGTGTGTGGGCCCCCACATGAAATACCTACTGATCAGGGTCCCACATACGCACCAGGTACTCTAACAATCTGACTTGGGCCCTCATGCTCGGGATACGAAAGTATTTCAAGAGCCCATAGTTTCTTAAAGCAGCGATAGTAGGTGGCTGATTTTTGGCATTTGCATTATCTTCTTCATGCTCCCTTTAATGCAATTCAAGCACCATTTTGCTGGCCAATTATCTGCATAAGAGACACAAAAAGAAGATTAACAACTTCTTTCATGATTTCATTCTCTTTCATTGAGTAAAATTTACAAAAAAATTTTGAGCTTTGCGGTTCTCGCAGGTTCCCTTTGGGCACAGTGTGAGAACCTCGGAGGCTGCCTTAGGGTCACCTACGAGAATGACCCATTCTCGCAGGTCCCATGTAGCCTTCCTGCGAGAATGGCAGTGCACAAATAGGGCTTGTAAAAACAACCCAAAAATGAAATTTTGGCCAATGAAATTGCAAAATTAAACCATGAAAATGTTAAGGACAAAGAGCCTACCTTACTATCGTTGACAGCTCGCTGAATGAGCACTCGTAGCTCCCGCAATCTAATGTCGAACTTGGAGGGTAAAAGAGGGGTTTTTTGAGCTCAAATAGTGGAAAGGTAAAATGATATGGTAAAATGAGTTTTTACTCCTTTTTATTTACTTTTACTATGTCATTTGATTTTTTAAGATTATTTATCTATTAAACCCTAATCCCTAATGTCATTTTGAGTATAACTTTTGTAGGCATGATGATTTTGATGGTTAAATACAAGGATATGGACATGTTTTTCTTTGTCATCGCGTGTTTTGATTGTTTTTTATGGTTTTTATATCAAACCTCGAGTGTCGTTTTTGTTCGTTCTTTCACTCGCAAATACATGAGAACGTGATTGAGCATCCTTTTATCACTTTTTCGGGCTCGATAAGGTTATACGAAAAAGGAACCCCCCTAGATTCCTCTTTAATCTCTTTTCAGACTCTCTAAACATGAAAAGATCGCCGAGCGACCTTGCTATTTTCACGCTCGATAAAGTATTTGATGTAAGCATCTGGTGAGCGATAATTTATCTGTTTTTCAGTCTCATCCGAACTATTTTACAAAAAAGGAACTGAGAGAGTTCTCTTTTAAGTGTTTTTCCAGAATCTATAATCATGAAAAACTTTCAAGTTTTCTATCTCTGGACTCGTTAAACAAACATTGACAGACCCGTAATGGGACCGAACCACTCATTATTAGGGTTCATTAAACCTACTCCGAGGGACTCGTCCGAAGGATGAGCTTACATCAACAAGCATATTATCCTTCTCAAGCTTGCGTAAAAATAAAGAAGTACTCGCCAGTAATGGTGGGGGGAAAATTTGGGAAAGGGATATGTTATCATCTTTGTATTGATTGGCAGTAAGTGTCGCTCTTGAACATGACACCCCCTATTCATCATTTGAAGCCGATTTGAGAAATCCATTTGTCTCTCATTTGATTTGCTACAAGGTCATTCCCTGTGTCGTCTTTGAGTCAATGCTGCCAAATCATTGGTTGTCATTCATATGTTCAAGAGAAGTCCATCTGAAACCTATGTTGAGTCGGCCATCTGCAGTTGTCCATTCTTTCTATGTCAGCCTTCCCTGTGTCCGGTTCAATTTGCATAATACTCTGTTTCACCATCAAAATCTATTACTCATTTCGTGTCATTGATGGGGGATACATCAAGGCCCTCCTGTGATGAGTTTTGTTCCGTCGACTTCAGCTCATTATCCGGAATCAAGACTTAGAAATCATTTGGTACCTTGGAGATTGCATGCCTCAATGGCAGGTTTCCTCGCTTTTGACAATATGTTTATATCATTGACCCCTGATCAAAAGATTCCATCGGATGTTCGAATTCAACTCATTGATTCACACTCGATGGATTGTACTAGGGTACCTTGGGAGTCATTGACATCAAAGGTGATTTCCCTCGCACTTGTTAATGGTTCCATCAATGACCGGTAATCAAGTGGTTTCTGCCATGTTCGACTTCAACACATGTAATCACATGGTTAGATTTGTACTTTGGGCGATGAGATTGAAGACCCTGGATATCATCTCTTTTGTCCAGGTTGCGATGGAGTATGTATAATCTGCGACACATAGATCCACTGTGTATGTCTCGTGGCTATGTCGTCTCAATTTGAATTTTTCGCATAGATCCACAGTGTATTCCTGGTGGCTATGCTATATTTTGACAGCATGGATCCACAATGTATGATTGGTGGCCATGACCCATGTCTAGAATTGTCATCAGTCTATGATCTGAGTATGGGAATGCCTACCTCAGAATTGGTATATATGATATTCTGAAGATGCTAAGTTGTTCGCAGGTTTCCAATTAGGTGTTCTCCTGGTTCCCGACACACACATGCAGCTTACAAAGTCTTTCGGCTGTCACTGATTCCAACCTCATACTTTGGGGGGCATTCTGTTACCCATGATTTTGGTCGTCATGATGATGTATTGATGATGGTGTACTCAGGATCTTCATAAGAACTTTCTCCTAAGAAAAGTTACTTTCATCTCTTCCAAGAAAACTCATTTTTGAAGAAGGTTCGCAGGCTACTAGTATATTTGACTAAGAGAATGACCCATTCTCACAGGCTGCCTTAAGCCAGGGTGCGAACTTCTCGCACTGTGTTGAACTGCTAGGGTGAGAACTCTTCCTAAAGCAAAGAAAAAGATGAATTATCGATGCTTCTAGAAGGGAATCTTCTAGAAGGATGGGTTGTCATTCGAATGGTTATCCTAGTACTGGATTCCCTGATATTTTGGGATCATTCTTATCCAAGTAACCAATTCATTCTCTTCTATATATTGAGGGAATTCTCATGGAAAAGATTAAGCAATATTCATTGGAGAATTGGTGAAAGAATTGTGTGAAGGAATTAGCATTGAACAACAGCTTGGAGACTCTAGCAAGTCTATCAAGAGGATTTGGTCTTCTTCATGCAAGGATTGAGCAAGTGTGTGTGTCAGAGCCAAGGGCCATCGAAAGGAAGTTTTTGACATCAAGGCTTAGGTTGTAATATTTACTTTCCATTAATATGATACAGAGGCATGTCCCTTTCCCATAAAGCTATTTCCTCTTTATTGTATAATTTCTTGATCATATACATAGGTTGACTGTTGAATAGATTGTGCTATCTTCACTTTGGTTGGTTTGTGTTGTCTTGGTCTTGACTGCACGAGAGCACTGGAGTGAAGTAGGAGCAATAAAGACCATAGGAAGCGATAATAAGGTATGTTACTTGTTCTTTCCTCCTAGTTAATTCAATGGTTAAAACCTAGGGAAAGAGTCATGTCCTGTCTTGCTTTGTTCTAGATCCAGGTGGATCTAGGGAGATCAGTTAGTGTCCGCACCTACGGATTTATCCAATAACACAGTGCCGGATTTCACAAATATATTTCATACCTTGCGCACCAAGTTGGGTATCAAAGATTCAGAGCGACATCTGGTGCTCAAGTGTCACGATGCTCTACATAGATACATCCAGAACGAAATCGAATTTATGGACATCTCATCCTTGGGCATGGCCTACCGATATGCCGTCAAAATCAAGCAAAAGCTCAAACAAAAGACATGGCAATTCGAGCCTGGGAACCCCTCACAACAAAATCTAGGAAAGGGAAACCCCAACCCAAAGAACAAATGACAGAGAAAATATGGACAGTATCAGGAAAACCAGTCCAAGCCACAAGAAAAGAAGGACACCAGAAAGACAAAGAAAGATACCAAGAAGTGGTATGACTTCCATAAGTTCCCTTGGCATAACACTGCTGATTGTCGCTCAAAGCAGTCATTGGTGGCCAAAGTGAAAGCCTATGAATCAGATGCAGGTTTAGACTCTAAGCCAGAACTAGAAATGGGAATAAAGATCATTGACGCGGAACCCAATTCCACCGTTTCTACCACCAAGCTCCAGCCTGGTGAACCAGATGAGCCAGAAGAAGGAGAACACATCTTTCATTCATAGATGTGGGTGAAAGGCACCCCACTGCACTTCATTTTTGATAGCGGTAGCCATAAGAACCTCATCTTAGCAGAGGTTTTCAAGCATTTGGCCCTGCCGACAACGCCGCACCCACAACCCTACACCATTGGATGGCTCCGCCAAGGAAGCGATCTCCGTGTCAGCCAATAGTGTCGACTGTCATACGACATCAAGCCCTTCAAAGACGAGGTATTGTGTGATGTTTCTCCTCTCGAATTTTTTTATGTTCTTTTTGGCCAACCTTATTTATGGAAACGTCATGATGTATATGAGTCTAGGCCTCATAGTGTTATTATTACTTTGAAAAGGAAATTGTACAGGATACTCGAGGAAGTCCCACCTAGTGCTATTTCCTTGATCTCTGCTAAGAAATGTAGGATGGTCATCTCTCAGACGAGGAAGTTTGGCTTCTTCGTGATCCTCTCTCAGAATAAGTGAAAGATCAAAACCACATCCAGGGTCTCTGCGGCTGACCTCTCCACACAGCAGAATCAAGTATATAAGGTCATGGAAGAATACTCAGATATCTTCTCCTCACCTATCAGTTTACCTTTGCACTGCCAGGTCAAGCACCCCATCGATCTGACCCCCGATGCACCGCTTCCCAATCGGCCAGTCTATCGCCGCTCTCTTTGATAGAATGAGGAGATCAAGAGACAGATCTAAGAGCTGATCCACAAGGGGCACATCTGTCCCAACTCATCACCTTGCCGGATCCCAATGGTGTTGGTACAGAAGAAAGATGGAGACTGGCAACTCTGCATTGATTGTCGGGCTCTGAATAAAATCACAGTCAGAAACCGATACCCGATTCCCCAAATCGACGACCTCCTTGATCAACTCACGAGGGACAAATACTTTAGTAAGATTGATCTGAATTCTTGCTACCACCAGGTCCTGATAGAACAAACAGATGTATGGAAAACTGCCTTCAAGTCAAAGGAAGGCCTTTTTGAATGGTTGGTCATGCCCTTTGGTTCTACAAATGATCCAACCACTTTAATGAGGATGATGGACGATATCTTGCGACCATTCACCAATAATTTTGTAGTGGTGTATTTGGATGACATTCTCATTTACAACAAGACTTGGGCCGAACAGTTATTGCATATTCAACAGGTTGTGCACACCCTGTGATAACACAAGCTATATGCCAACTTGGAAAAATGCTCCTTCGACATGGACAGGGTCCATTACCTGGGCTACATTATTGATCAACATGGCATACATGTGGATCCGACCAATATCCAATTCATCCGTGACTGGACAACCCCGACCACAGTCACTGAGATTCATAGCTTCTTGGGCCTTGCCAATTTCTACCATCGGTTCATGTTGGGATTCTCCCATATTGCATGGGCCCTTAGCTAAATAACCAGGGGTGGTGGTAATATGAAATTTGTGTGGGGCTGGTCCCAACAACAAGCATTCAACGATTTCAAGTAGCACTTGTGCTCAGACCCAATACTTTTACTACCAGACCTACAACAACCCTTTGATATCGAGACAGATGCTTAAGACTATGTAGTGGGCATCGTTCTCACTCAGCACAAACACCCCGTGGCCTATCATAGTGAGACACTATCAGATGTTGTCCTTAAGTACCCTACTTACGACAAAGAATTGTAATCGATTGTGAAAGCCTGCCCCCATTGGAGACATTACATTCTTGCGAAGGAGACAGTCATCCACACTGATCATAAGCCACTATAGTTCATGAACACACAAGGAAAATTACAGAATGATCACCATTAAAATTGGTCCACATACTTGCAACAATTCCACCTCAACATCAAGTATAAAACATGAAGCACCAATCGCATCGTTGATTGCCTCAGTAGACCGCCAGTCGTGAAACTCACCACGGTGATAGAATCCTATGGCCATGAGACCTATGGATAGCCCCAACTCTATGAGACAGACCCAGACTTCACCACCACCTACCAAATGTTGGGTGAAAACACAGTTGTCGATAATTTCCTTCTTCATGATGGGTTGTTGTGTCGTCTGGACCATATCTGTGTTCCATCAAGAGAGCGAGCGAAGTTGATCTGGGAAGCCCACTACAGTCAGGTGGGAGGACACTTTGACATCAAAAATAAAGTGGTGATGCTACATAAACATTTCTACTGGCCAAAAATTTTACAGGAGGTCAGCAAGTGTATAAGATCCTGCACTACCTGCGCTATTTCGAAACTGACCACTAAGAAATAGGGCCTGTACATCCCTCTTCCTACTCCTAACAGGGAATGGGAATCCATCTCAATGGACTACATGTCAGGCCTCCCATCCACCAAGCGGGGAAATGACTATGTTTTTGTGGTTGTTGATCGCTTTTCTAAGATGGTGATTCTGGTTGCTTGCAAGAAGAACATCACAGCAAAGGCCACTGCCAAGCTCTTCTTTGAACGAGTCTAGGTACATTTTGGAATCCCACAAACCATTGTCTCAGATCGGGATAGTCGATTTCTCAGCACATTGTGGTCGAGCCCCTGGTCACTATTGGACACCAAGCTCACCAAATCCATGACCTTCCTCCCCCAGACAGATGGCCAAATCGAGGTCGTAAATTGAATGATTGTGAATATCCTTCACATGTATAATTCAAAGAAACCTCACACATGGGATGAGAGTCTTCCTTGTGTACAACATAGCTACAACCGAACCCTGTATAGCTCAACCGACCATAGCTCCTTTCAGGTGGGGTTGGGATTCCAACCATTGGATCCCATAGATGTTGCACTTCCCCTTGCGGTCACCTAGACCGAATCATCTACTGCTCCAAATAAAGCTAACAAAGACACCCGGTTCATTGAGCTGATCCATCACATCCACCAATCGGTTCAGGATATCCTACAGAAGTCCAATGACATGTACAAGTAGTGCCATGATCAACATTGGGTGCCACATAAGTTTCAGGTGGGCGAAAAAGTTTGGTTGCACTTGCAGAAACAAAGCCTTACAGGACCCCATAGGAAGATTATTCCACTCTATTATAGGCCGTACACCATCACCAAGGCCATGGGGGATAATTATTTTGAGCTCAACATTCCTCCTTTCCTTGGCCTACACCCAGTGTTCAACGTGGATCTCCTTCGCCCTTATTTCCCACCATTATAGGACACCCCATATGTAGAAGAACAACTAACACCAACAAAGCTCAACCTTGACTACATACAATTGAAATGGAGTGATCGTATTGTGGACACATATATCAATGGCACGCGACAACAAAGGATCCATATTTATCGAGTCGTCAAAGCAGGGTAGCTCCTGCACCAAGGAAAATTCAGCAGAAATTTCCTCATCTGATGGGGGACCTCAATGAAATGGAGAACATTGTTTCCTAAGGAGGGGGGATTGATCTAGGTGGATACCGGTGGCCACCCATATTTTCCAACTCGCTCAAAACAATTTTATGGCAATTTTGGCAATTCATTATTATTAGCAGCTTTAACTTCTAGGGCCATTTTGAGGGCCTAAATGAAGGTTTTTCGAGATAGAGATTTTGAATGACATCTGAAGGCATGATTGAGCCCAAAAAATGAATATAATCGATGATACATTTCCAATGGGCTATCATACACCTAAAACATAGATCGTATGCAAAAGTTACGACCCCGAGAAGTTGATGTACTAACTTACCCAAACGGGGCCCACACGACATTTGGCGCTTCATCTCCTAAGGTTAGGTTTCTGGATGTCTAGGCTTTTTGGCATTCCTGTTTATTGTAAAAATGTCTTTAGATCCTCATTGTAATCATATTCTTACAAATGAGTGCATCCGTCACATCTCTTCTCAGAGATAAGCCGCCACCATTCCAGCAAGCTCGTTTCCGCTGCATTTTACAGTTTCAACTTATTTCCTTATTGAATAGAAAACCAATTTTACTATATCTGTGTTATTTTGTGTTAAGAACCTATTAATAATCTATAGTCATTTCATTCTTCTCATAAAATCTAGATCAGTGGTATCAGAGCGGTCTGCTCCTTGTCGTCTTAATGCATTTCCCCAACGAAATCGGAGTACAAAGACTTGGGTCTCGAGCTTGTTTCTCTTGAGGACAAAAGCTCTCGCACGCCCAAGTGACCTCTCATGGCATGAGGAAAGAAAGATGACAGGACAAGAGATCCTTTCAAACTATTGATTGAGGAATCCCTCACGCAACAAAGGAATGAGATGATGGATAGTTTCTTGCAAAGCCTTCGACGACTACCAACAGGCGACACAACTTCTTTGAGCGGAGGCGATGCCCCCTTCAAGGTACAAATAAACTTTGATATTCTTATATTTGAAGGTCATATAGACACAGATGTTGTAAACAAGTGGTTGAATCTACTAGAAGGGTATTTTTCTGTCCATAACGTTTCTAATAGAGAAAATATTACTTTTGTGCTCCTCAAAGCCGTTCCCCATGTCAAAGATTGGTGGGAAACTTTCTGTGAGAAAAAGGTAACAAAGGAACCCTCATTATTTATAGTCACGACCACCTAGGACTCCTTCAGGGATTCTATTAAGAAAAAACACTACCCGATCAGAAGTTATGACGACTTGTATACCAAATGGACCACACTGCGGAAAGAAAGAGATCGAGCAGTGCCAGATTTCACAAATATCTTTCATACCTTGTGCACCAAGCTAGGTATCAAAGATTCAGAGTGACATCTAGTGCTCAAGTATCGCGACATTATGCATAGATACATCCAAACTAAAATTGAATTTCTAGACATCTCATCCTTGGGCACGGCCTACCGATATGCCGTCAAAATCGAGCAAAAGCTCAAACAAAAGACACGGTAATTCATGCCTGGAAACCCCTCACAAAAAAATCTAGGAAAGGGTATCCCCAACCCACAGAACAAAGGGCAGAACAAATATGGACAGTATTAGAACAACCAGTCCAAGCCACAAGCAAAGAAGGACACCGAAAAGACAAAGAAAGATATCAAGAAGTGTTCTGACTTCCATAAGAGCCCTTGGCATAACATTGCTGACTGTCGTTCAAAGAAGTTGCTAATGGCCGAAGTGAAAGCCTATAAATCAAATGCAGATTAAGACTCTGATCTAGAATCAGAAAGGGGAAGATGGATCATTGACACGGAACCCAATGCCACCGTTTCTACCACCAAGCTCCAGCCTGGTGAACCACATGAGACAGAAGAAGGAGAACGTCTCTTCCATTCATAGATGTGGGTAAAAGGCACCCCACCGCACTTCATCCTTGATAGCGGTAGCCATAAGAACCTCATCTCAGTAGAGGTCATCAAGCAGCTGGCCCTTTGAACAATGCCGCACCTACAACCCTACACCATTGGATGCCTCCGCCAAGGAAGCGATCCCCGCGTCAACCAATAGTGCTAACTGTCGTACGAAATCAAGCCCTTCAAAGACGAGGTATTGTGTGATGTTTCTCCTCTCAAAGTTTGTGATGTTCTTTTTGGCCAACCTTATTTATGGAAGTGTCATGCTATATATGAGTCTAGGCCTCATAGTGTTATTATTACTTTGAACAGGAAATTGTACAAGATACCCGAAGAAGTCCCACCTAGTGTTATTTCCTTGATCTTTGCTAAGAAATGCAGGAAGGTCATCTCTCAGATGGGGAAGTTTGTCTTCTTCATGATTTGCTCTCAGAATAAGTGAAAGATCACAACCACATCTAGGGTCTCTGTGGCCGGCCTATCCACACAATAGAAGCAAGTAGATAAGCTTGTGGAGGAATAATCAGATATCTTCTCCTCACCTACCGAGGTACCTCTGCACTGTCAGGCCAAGCACCCCATCAATCGGACCCCCGACGCACCGCTGCCCAATGGGTCAGTCTATTGTCGCTCTCTATTAGAGAACGAGGATATCAAGCGACAGATCTAAGAACTTCTCCACAAGGGGCACATCCATCCCATCTCATCACCTTGCAAGAGCCCAATCGTGATGGTACAAAAGAAAGATGGAACCTGGCGACTCTGCATTGATTACCGAGCTCTAAATAAAATCATAGTCAGAAACTGGTACCCGATTCCCTGAATCAACAAATGTTCCAACCACTTTCATGAGGATGATGGAAGATATCATGTGACATTCTCATTTACAACAAGACTTGGGCCGACTATATGCCAACTTGGAAAAATTCTCCTTCGACATGGACATGGTCCATTACCTGGGCTACATAATTGATCAGCATGGCGTACATGTGGATCCAACCAAGATCCAAGTCATCCGTGACTAGCCAGCCCCAACCACACTCACTGAGATTCAGATCTTCTTGGGCCTTGCCAATTTCTACCGCAGGTTCATGTTGGGATTCTCCCATATTTCATGGGCTCTCAACCAATTAACCAGGGGTGGTGGTAAGGGGAAATTTGTGTGGGGTCGGTCATAACAACAAGAGTTCAACGATTTGAAGAAGAACTTGCGCTCAGACCCAATAATTTCACTACCAGACCTGTAGCCCTTTGATATCATGACAGATGAATTAGACTATGCGGTGGGCGCCATTCTCACTCAGCACGACCACCCCGTGCCCTATAATAGTGAGACACTATTAGATGTTGTTCGTAAGTACCCTACTTATGACAAAGAAATGTACTCCATTATGCAATATTTTTTCCATTGGAGACATTACATTCTTGGAAAGGAGACAATTGTCCACACTGATCATAATCCATTGTAGTTCATGTAGACACAAGGAAAATTGCAGAATGATCTCCATAAAAAGTGGTCCACATACTTGCAGAAATTCGACCTCAACATCAAGTATAAAATAGGAAGCAACAATCATGTCACTGATTGCCTCAGCAGACCGCTAGTCGTGACACTCACCACAGTGCAAGAATCCTGCGACCATGAGACCTCTGGATGGCCCCAACTCTATGAGACAGACCTGGACTTCGCCACCACCTACCAAATGTTGGGTGCAAACACAGTTGTCGATAATTTCCATCTTCAGGATGGGTTGTTGTGTCGTTTGGGCCATATCTATGTTCCATCAAGTGAGAGAGCGAAGATAATATGGGAATCCCACTACAATTGGGTGGCAGGACACTTCAGCATCGAAAAGACAATGACGATGATATAGAAACATTTCTACTGGCTGAAACTTCGACAGGAGGTCAACAAGTATATCAGGTCCTACACTACCTGCGCTATTTCCAAACCGACCACTAAGAAACAGGGCCTGTACACCCCTCTTCCTACTACTAACAGGCCATGGAAATCCATCTCAATGGACTACATGTGGAGCATTCCATCCACCAAACGAGGAAATGACTGTGTTTTTGTGGTTGTTGATCAATTTTCTAATATGGAGATTTTGTTTGCATGCAAGAAGAACATCACAGCAGAGGCCAATGCCAAGCTCTTCTTTGAACTAGTCTGGGTACATTTTGGAATCCCAAAAACCATTGTCTCATATTGGGACAGTCGATTTCTCAGCACATTCTGGTCGAGCCTCTGGTCACTGCTAGACACCAAGCCCACCAAATGCACGACCTTCCACCCCTAGAAAGATGGCCAAACCAAGGTCGTAAATCGAATGATTGTGCATTTCCTTTGCATGTATAATTCAAATCACCCTCGCACATGGGATGAGATCCTTCCCTATGTCCAACATAGATACAACCGAGCATTGCATATCTCAACCGGCCACAACACCTTTCAGGTGGGGTTGGGATTCCAACCATTGGGTCACATAGATGTTGCACTTCCCCTTGCGGTCACCTTGACCGAATCATCTCTTGCTCCAACTAAAGCTAACAAATCCACTCGGTTCATTGAGTGGATCTAGAATATCCACCAACATGTTTAGGATATCCTACAAAAGTCCAATGACAACTACAAGTAGCTCATGATGAACATCGGGTGACACATAAGTTTCAGGTGGGTGACAAAGTTTGGTTGCACTTGCAGAAAGAACGCCTTATAGGACCCCATCGGAAGCTTCTCCCACTCCATTATGGATCATACACCATCACCAAGGCCATGCGGGATAATGCTTTTGAGCTCAACATTCCTCCTTTCCATGGCCTACACCTAGTGTTCAACGTGGATCTCCTTCGCCCTTATTTCCCACCATTATTGGACACCTCAGGCGTAGAAGAACAGTTGACACCAACAGAGCTCAACCCCAAATGTATACAATAGGAATCCAACGATCAGATTGTGGAAACATAGATCAAGGGCACTCGACAACAAAGGATCCAGCTTTATCGAGTTGTCAAAGCAGGGCAGCTCCTGCACCAATGCAAGTGGCTTACCCGGGGCCAAACTCAGTAGAACTTTCCTCATCTAATGGGGGAACTCAATGCAATGGAGACCATTTCTTCCTAAGGAGGGAGGATTGATCCAGGTGGATATCGGTGGCCACCCATCTTTTCCAACTGGCTTAAAACAATTTTCTGGCAATTTTGGCAATTTACCATTTTTAGCAGTTTTAACTTCCAGGGCCATTTTGAGGGACTAAAGGAAGGTTTTTCGGGATAGATATTCTAAAATACTATAAAAGGCATGAATTATACCCCAAAATGAATCTCCTTGATGATACCTTTCTAACGGGCTATCATACCCCTAAAACGGAGATCGTATGAAAAAGTTACGACCCCAGGAAGTTGATGTACTAACTTACATAAATGGGGCCCACATGACTTTTGGTGCTTCATCTCCTAGGGTTAGGTTTCTGGATGTCTAGGGTTTTTGGAATTCCTGTTTATTGTAAAAATTCCTTCAGATCCTAATTGTAATCATCTTCTTATTAATGAGTGCATCCATCACATCTCCTCTCAGAGATAAGCCGCCACCATTCCAACAAGCTTATTTTCGCTGCATTTTACAGTTTCATCTTATTTCATTATTGAAAAGAAAACTAGTTTTACTGTATCTCTGTTATTTTGTGTTAAGTACCTATTAATAATCTGTAGTCATTTTTTTCTGCTAATAAAATTCATATCAGTGGTATCAGAGCGGTCTGATCCTTGTCGTCTTAATGCATGTCCCCAACGAGGTCGGAGTACAAAGAGTTGGGTATCGAGTTTCTTTCTCTTGAGGACAAAAGATCTCACATGCCCAAGTGACCTCTCATGGCAGGAGAAAATAAATATGATGGGACAGGAGATCCTTTCAAACTGTTGATTGAGGAATCCCTCACGCAACAAAGGAATGGGATGATGGATAGTTTCACGCAAATCCTTCGGTGGCTACCAACAGGCAATGCATCTTCTTCAAACGGAGGTGCCGCCCCCTTCAAGGTACAAATAAACTTTGATATTCCTATATTTGAAGGTTAGATAGATGCAAATGTTGCAGACAAGTGGTTGAATCTAGTAGAAGGGTATTTTTCTGTCCATAACTTTTTGAATAGAGAAAATATTACTTTTGCGCTCCTCAAAGTCATTGCCCATGTCAATATTGGTGGGAAACTTTCTGTGAGCAAAAGGAAACAGAGGAACCCTCATTATTTACAGTCACAGCCACTTGGGAATCCTTCAGGGATGCTATTAAGGAACAATACTACCCTATCATAAGTTATGACAACTTGTATACCAAATGGACCACACTGCGGCAAGAAAGAGACCAATCAGTGCTAGATTTGACAAATATATTTCATACCTTGTGCACCAAGATGGGTATCAAAGATTCAGAGAGACATCTAGTGCTCAAGTTTTGTGACACTCTGTATAGATACATCCAAACCAAAATGAAATTTCTGGAAATCTCATCCTTGGGCGTGGCCTACCGATATGCCGTCCAAATCAAGCAAAAGCTCAAATAAAAGACGCGGTAATTCAGGCCTAGGAACCCCTCACAACAAAATCTAGGAAAGGGCATCCCCAACCCACAGAAAAAAGGACAGAGAAAAGATGGATAGTATCAGGACAACCATTCCAAGCCACAAGCAAATAAGGACACCAAAAATACAAAGAAGGATACCAGGAAGTGGTGCGACTTCCATAAGAGCCCTTGGCATAACACTGCTGACTGCCGCTCAAAGCAGTCACCAGTGGCCAAAGTGAAAGCCTCTGAATCAGATGTGGGTTTAGACTCTAAGCCAGAACCAGAAAGGGGAAGATGGATCATTGATGCGGAACCCAATGCCACTGTTTCTACCACCAAGCTCTTGCCTAGTGAACTAGATGAGCTAGAAGAAGGCGAGTGCCTCTTCCATTCATAGATGTGAGTAAAAGGCACCCTACTACACTTCATTGTTGATAGAGGTAGCCAGAAGAATCTCATCTCAACAGAGGTCATCAAGCAATTAACCCTGCCAACAATGCCATGCCCACAACTCTACACCATTGGATGGTTTCGCTAAGGAAGCAATCTCTGCGTGAGCCAACAATGTCTATTGTCGTATGAAATCAAACCCTTCAAAGATGAGGTATTGTGTGATGTTTCTCCTCTCGAAGTTTGTAATGTTATTTTGGGCCAACCTTATTTATGGAAACGTCATGATGTATATGAGTCTAGGCCTTGTAGTGTTATTATTACTTTGAATGGGAAATTGTACACAATACCTAAGGAAATCCCACCTAGTGTTATTTCCTTGATCTCTACTAAACAATGCAGGAAGGTCATCTCTCAGATGGGGAAGTTTATCTTCTTCGTGATTCGCTCTTAGAATAAGAGAAATATCACAACCACATATAGGGTCTCTATGGCTGACCTCTCCACATAGAAAAAGAAAGTAGATAAGGTCATGGAAGATTACTCAGATATCTTCTCCTCACCTACTGGGGTACCTCTGCATTGCTAAGTAGAGAAACCCATCGATCTAACCCCCGACACACCGCTTCCCAATGGGCCAATCTATCACCTCTCTCTGTTAGATAATGAGGAGATCAACCAATAGATCTAAGAACTACTCCACAAGGGGCACATCCATCCCATCTCATCACCTTGTAGGAGCCCAATCGTGCTAGTATAGAAGAAAGATGGAACCTGGAAACTCTACATTGATTACCGAGTTCTGAATAAAATCACAGTAAAAAACCATTACCCAATTCCCCAAATCGACGACCTCCTTGATCAACTCATGTGGGAAAAATAATTCAGTAAGATTGATTTGAAGTCTGGCTACCACCAGGACCCGATAGAACAGACATATGTATGGAAAACTGCCTTCAAGTCAAAGAAAGGCCTTTTTGAATAGTTGGTCATGGCCTTTGGTTTGAAAAATGCTCCAGCCACTTTCATGAGGATGATGGACGATATCTTGCGACCATTCACCAATACGTTTGTAGTGGTGTATCTGGTTGACATTCTCATTTACAACAAGATTGAGGTCGAACACTTGCAGCATATTCAGTAGGTTCTGCACACCCTCTGATAGCACAAGATATATGAAAACTTGGAAAAATGCTCCTTCAGCATGGACAGGGTCCATTAATTGGGATACATAATTGATAAGCATGGCGTACATGTGGATCCAGCCAAGATCCAAGTCATTCGTGATTGGCCAGCCCCAACCACACTCACTGAGATTCAGATATTCTTGGGCCTTGCCAATTTTTACCGCATGTTTTTGTTTGGATTCTCCCATATTGCATGGGCCCCCAGCCAAATAACCAGGGGTGGTGGTAAGGCTAAATTTTCATGAGGCTGGTCCCAACAACAATCATTCGATGATTTGAAGTAGTGCTTGTGCTCAGCCCCAGTCCTTTCACTACCAGACCTGCAGCATCCCTTTGAGATTAAGACAGATGCTTTGGACTATGCGGTGGGCATCGTTCTCACTCAGCACAGCCACCCCATGGCCTATCATAGTCAGACACTCTCATATGTTGTATGTAAGTACCCTACTTACGACAAAGAAATGTACTCCATTATGCAATCCTACCGCTAGTGGTGACATTACATTCTTGGGAAGGAGACAGTCATCCAAACTGATCATAAGCCAATGAATTTCATGCAGACACAAGGAAAATTGCAGAATGATCGCCATCAAAAGTGGTCCACATACTTGCAACAATTCCACCTCAACATAAAGTATAAAACATGAAGCACCAATCACGTCGTTGATTTCCTCAGCAGATCGCTAGTCTCGTCACTCACAACGGTGCTAGAATCCTATGGCCATGAGACCTATGGATGGCCCCAACTCTATGAGACAGACCCAGACTTCGCCACTACCTACCAAATATTGGGTGCAAATGCAGTTGTTGATAATTTCCATATTCAGGATGGGTTGTTGCGTCGTCTGGGCCATATCTGTGTTCCATCAAGCGACTGAGTGAAGCTGATCTAGGAATCCCACTACAGTCAGGTGGAAAGACACTTAGGCATCCAAAAGACAGTGGCGATGCTACAGAAACATTTCTATTGGCTGAAACTTCGACAGGAGGTCAACAAGTATATCAGGTCTTGCACTGCCTATGCTATTTCCAATCCAACCACTAAGAAACAGGGCCTGTACACCTCCCTTCCTACTCCTGTAAGGCCATGGGAATCCATATCAATGGACTACATGTTGGGCCTCCCGTCCACCAAGAGGGGAAATGACTATGTTTTTGTGGTTGTTGATCTCTTTTATGAGATGGCAATTCTGGTTGCCTGCAAGAAGAACATCATAGCAGAGGCCACTGCCAAGCTCTTCTTTGAATGAGTCTGGGTACATTTTGGAATCCCACAAACCATTGTCTCAGATAGGTACATTCAATTTCTCAGAACATTCTGGTCGAGCCTCTGGTCACTGCTAGACACCAAGCTCACCAAATCCACGGCCTTCCACCCCTAGACAGATGGCCAAACCGAGGTCATAAATCGAATGATTGTGCATATCCTTCACATATATAATTCAAAGCACCCTCACACATGAGATGAGAGCCTCCCCTATGTACAACATAGCTAGAACTGAGACCTACATAGATCCATTGGCCGCAACCCCTTTCAAGTGGGGTTGGGATTCCAACCATTGGATCCCATAGCTGTTGCACTTCCCCTTGCGGTCACCTTGACTGACTCATCTCCTGATCCAACTAAAGCTAACAAAGCCACCCGGTTCATTGAGAGGCTCCATCACATCTGTCAAAAAGTTCAAGACATCCTACAGAAGGCCAATGACAAGTACAAGCAGCACCATTATCAACATCGGGTGCCACATAAGTTTCAGGTGGGTGGCAGAGTTTGGTTTCACTTTTAGAAAGAAAGCCTTACAGGACCCCATCGGAAGCTTTGTCCACTCCGTTATGGGCAGTACACCATCAAGAAGGCCGTGGGGGATAATTTTTTTGAGCTTAACATTCCTCCTTTCCTTGGCCTGCACCCAGTGTTCAACATGCATCTCCTTTGCCCTTATTTCCCACCATTATTGGACACCTCAGACGTAGCAGAACAACTGACACCAACATAGATCAACCCCAAATACATACAACATGCATCCAACAATCATATTGTGGACACACATATTAAGGGCACTCAAAAACAAAGGATCCATCTTTATCGAGTCGTCAAAGCAAGGCTGCTCCTGCACCAAGGCAAGTGGCTCACCCGAGGCCGAATTCAACAAACATTTCCTCATTTGATGGGGGAAATCAATGCAATGGAGACAATTTATTATTAAGGAGGGAGTATTTATCCAGGTGGATATCGGTGGCCACCCACCTTTTCTAACTGGCTCAAAACAGTTTTCTGGCAATTTTGGCAATTTACTATTTTTTAGCAGTTTTAACTTCCCGCGCCATTTTGAGGGCCTAAATGAAGGTTTTTCGGGATCAATATTCTCAATTATATCCATATGAATTATTTATCCCCCAAAATGAATCTCCTCGATGATACCTTTCCAACGAGCTATCAGAAGCCTAAAACAGAGATCGTATGCAAAAGTTACGACCCCGAGAAGTTGATGTACTAACTTACCCAAACGAGGCCCACATGACTTTTGGCGCTTCATCTCCTAGGGTTAGATTTTTCGATGTCTAGGGTTTTTGGAATTACTGTTTATTGTAAAAATGCCTTCAGAGCCTCATTGTAATCATCTTCTTGCGAATGAGCGCAACCATCACATCTCTTCTCAGAGATAAGCCGCCACCATTACAACAAGCTTGTTTCCGCTGCATTTTACAGTTTCAGCTTATTTCCTTATTGAATAGAAAACCAGTTTTACTGTATCTCTATTATTTTGTGTTAAGCGCCTCTTAATAATCTGTAGTCATTTCATTCTGCTCATAAAATTTGGATCAGTGGTATCAGAGTGGTCTACTCCTTGCCGTCTTAGTGCATGTCCCCAACGAGGTTGGAGTACAAAGAGTTGGGTCTCGAGCTTGTTTCTCTTGAGGACAAAAGCTCTCGCACGCCCAAGCGACCTCTCATGGAACAAGAAAACAAATATGACGAGACAGGAGATCCTTTCAAATTGTTGATTGAGGAATCCCTCACTCAACAAAGGAACGCGATGATGGATAGTTTCGCACAAATCCTTCGATGGCTACCAACAGGCGATGCATCTTCTTCGAGCGGAGGTGTTTCCCCCTTCAAGGTACAAATAAACTTCGATATTCCTATATTTGAAGGTCATATAGATGCATATGATGTAGACAAGTGGTTGAATCTACTAGAAGGGTATTTTTCTGTGCATAACTTTCCGAATAGAGAAAATATTACTTTTGCGCTCCTCAAAGATTGGTGGGAAACTTTCTGTGAGAAAAAGGAAACAGAGGAAACCTCATTATTTACAGTCACATCCACCTGGGAATCCTTCAGGGATGTTATTAAGGAACAATGCTAGCCTGTCATAAGTTATGATGACTTGTATACCAAATGGACCACCCTGTGGCAAGAAAGAGACCAAGCAGTGCCAAATTTCACAAATATCTTTCATACCTTGTGTACTAAGTTGGGTATCAAAGATTCAGAGTGACATATGGTGCTCAAGTATCGCTACGCTCTGCATAGATACATCCATACTGAAATTGAATTTCTGGACATCTCATCCTTGGGTGTAGCCTACTGATATGCCATCAAAATTGAGCAGAAGCTCAAACAAAAGACGCGACAATTTGGGCCTGGGAACCCCTCACAACAAAAGCCAAGAAAGGGAAGCCCCAACCCATAGAACAAAGGACAGAGAAAATATGGACAATATCAGGACAACCAATCCAAGCTGCAAGCAAAGAAGGACACCAGAAAGAAAAAGAAAGATACCGGGAAGTGGTGCGACTTCCATACGAGCCCTTGGCATAACACTATTGATTGCCGCTCAAAATAGTCATTGGTGGCCGAAGTGAAAGCCTCTGAATCAGATGTGGGTTTAGACTCTGAGCCAGAACTAGAAAGGGGAAGACAGATCATTGACGCGGAACCCAATGCCACTGTTGCTACCACCAAGCTCCAGCCTAGTGAACCAGACGAGCCAGAAGAAGGCGATTGCCTATTCCATTCATAGATGTGGGTAAAAGGCACCCCACTGCACTTCATCGTTGATAGCGGTAGACATAAGAACCTCACCTCAGCAAAGGTTGTCAAGAATTTGGCTTTGCTGACAACGCCGCACCCACAACCCTACACCATTGGATGGCTCTGCCAAGGAAGCGATTTTCGCATCAGCCAACAGTGTTGACTGTCGTACAACATCAAGCCCTTCAAAGATGAGGTATTGTGTGATGTTTCTCCTCTCGAAGTTTCTGATGTTATTTTGGGCCAAACTTATTTATGGAAACGTCATGTTGTATATGAGTCTAGGCCTCGTAGTGTTATTATTACTTTGAATAGGAAATTGTACAGGATACCCGAGGAAGTTCCACCTAGTGCTATTTCCTTGATCTCTGCTGAGCAATGTAGGAAGGTCATCTCTCAGATGGGGAAGTTTGTCTTCTTCGTGATTCACTCTCAGAATAAGAAAAAGATCACAACCACATCCAGGGTCTCTACGACCAACCTCTCCACACAGCAGAAGCAAGTATATTAGGTCGTGGAAGAATACTCATATATCTTCTCCTCACCTAAAAGGGTACCTCTGCACTGCTAGGTCAAGCACCCCATCGATCTGACCCCCGACGCACTGTTTCCCAATGGGCCAGTCTATTCCTGCTCTTTGTTAGAGAATGAGGAGATCAAGCGACAGATCCAAGAACTACTCCACAAGGGGCACATCCGTCCCATCTCATCACCTTGTGGGAGCCCAATTGTGATGGTACATAATAAATATTGAACCTGGTGACTTTTCATTGATTACCAGGCTCTAATTAAAATCACAGTCAGAAACCAGTACTCGATTCCCCGAATCGACGACCTCCTTGATCAACTCACGGGGGACAAATACTTCTGTAATATTGATCTGAAGTCTGGCTAGCATCAGGTCCCAATAGAACAGATAGATGTATGGAAAACCGCCTTCAAGTGAAAGGAAGGCCTTTTTGAATGGTTGTTCATTCCCTTTGGTTTGAAAAATGATCTAGCCACTTTCATTAGGATGATGGAGGATATATTGCAACCATTCACCAATAATTTTTTAGTGGTGTATATGGATGACATTCTCATTTACAGAAAGACATGGGTTGAACACTTTCATCATATTCAACAGGTTTTGCACACCCTATGACAACACAAGCTATATGCCATCTTGGAAAAATTCTCCTTCGACATGGACATGGTCCATTACCTGGCCTACATAATTTATCATCATGGCGTACATGTGGATCCAACCAAGATCCAAGTCATCCGTGACTGGCCAGCCCCAACCACACTTACTGAGGTTCAGAGCTTCTTAGGCCTTGCCAATTTCTACCGTAGGTTCGTGTTGGGATTCTCCCATATTGCATGGGCCCTCAGCCAAATAAACAGGGGTGGTGGTAAGGACAAATTTTCATGGGGCTGGTCCCAACAACAAGTGTTCGACGATTTGAAGAAATGCTTGTGCTCAGCCCCAGTACTTTCACTACCATACCTGTAGCCCTTTGAGATCGAGACAGATGCTTTAGACTATGCAGTGGGCGTCATTCTCAGTCAACACGTCCACCCCGTGCCCTATCATAGTGAGACATTATCACATGTTGTCTGTAAGTACCCTACTTATGACAAATAAATGTACTCCATTGTGGAAGCCTTCCGCTAGTGGAGACATTACATTCTTGGGAAGGAGACAATCATCCACACTGATCATAAGCCACTACAGTTCATGTAGACACAAGGAAAATTGCAGAATGATCGCCATCAAAAGTGGTCCACATACTTGTAGCAATTCCACCTCAACATCAAGTATAAAACAAGAAGCACCAATCGCGTCGCTGATTGCCTCAAAAGATCGCCAGTCATGACACTCACCATGGTTCTAGACTCCTATGGCCATGAGACCTCTGGATGGCCCCAACTCTATGAGACAGACCCAGAGTTCACCACCACCTACCAAATGTTGGGTGCAAATGCAGTTGTCAATAATTTCAATCTTCAAGATGGGTTGTTGTGTCGTCTAGACCATATATGTGTTGCATCAAACGAGTGAGTGAAGCTTATATGGAAATCCCACTACAGTAAGGTAACAGGACACTTTGACGTCGAAAAGAAAATGGAGGTGCTATAGAAACATTTCTACTGGTCGAAACTTCGACAGGAGATCAACAAGTATATCAGGTTCTGCACTGCCGCCGCTATTGCCAAACCGACCACTAAGAAATAGGGCCTATACACCCCTCTTCCTACTCTTGACAGGTCATGGGAATCCATCTCAATGGACTAGATGTCAGGCCTCCCATCCACCAAGCATGGAAATGACTGTGTTTTGTGGTTTTTTGATCTCTTTTCTAAGATGGCGATTCTGCTTTCCTGCAAGAAGAACATCATAGCAAAGACCACTTCCAAGCTCTTCTTTGAACGAGTCTGGGTACATTTTGGAATCCCACAAACCATTGTCTCATATCAGGATAGTCGATTTCTCAACACATTCTGTTCGAGCCTCTAGTCACTGCTAGACACCAAGCTCACCAAATCCATGGCCTTCCACCCCCAGACAGATGGCCAAACCGAGGTCGTAAATCGAATGTTTGTGCATATCCTTTGCATGTATAATTCAAATCACCCTCGCACATGTGATGAGAGCCTTCCCTATGTGCAACATGGCTACAACCGAGCCCTTCATAGCTCAACCGGCCATAGCCCATTTCAGGTGGGGTTGGGATTCTAACCATTGGGTCTCATAGATGTTGCACTTCCCCTTGTGATCACCTCGACTGACTCATCTCCTGCTCCAATTGAAGCTAAAAAATCCACCTGGTTCATTGATTGGATCCATCACATCTTCCAATAGGTTCAGGATATCCTACAAAAGTCCAATGGAAAGTATACGTAGTGCCATGATGAACATCGGGTGCCACATAAGTTTCACGTGGGCGACAAAGTTTGGTTGCACTTGCAGAAAGAACGCCTTATAGGAACCCATCGAAATCTTCACCCACTCCGTTATGGGTCATAACCCATCACCAAGGCCATGACAGATAATTATTTTGAGCTTAACATTCCTCCTTTCCTTGGCCTACACCCAGTGTTCAACGTGGATCTCCTTCACCCTTATTTCCCACCATTATTGGACACTTCAGACGTAGCAGAAAAGCTGACACCAACAGAGCTCAACCCCGACTGCATACAACAAGAATCCAATGATCATATTGTGGACAGACATATCAAGGTCACTCGACAACAAAGGATCCATCTTTATCGAGTTGTTAAAGCATGTCATCTCCTGCACGAAGGCAAGTGGCTCACCCGGGGCCAAATTCAACAGAAATTTCCTCATCTGATGGGGGAACTCAATGGAGAACATTTCTTCCTAAGGAAGGAGGATTTATTCAGGTGTATATCGGTGGCCACCCACCTTTTCCAACTGGCTCAAAATAGTTTTGTGGCAATTTTGGCAATTTACTATTTTTAGCAGTTTTAACTTCCGGGGCCATTTTGAGGGCCTAAATGAAGGTTTTTTGGGATAGAGATTCTCAATGATAGTTGAAGGAATTATTGAGCCCCAAAAATGAATCTCCGCAATGATACCTTTCCAACAGGCTATCATGTGCCTAAAATAGAGATCGTATGCAAAAGTTATGACCCCGAGAAGTTGATGTACTAACTTACCCAAATGGGACCCACATGACTTTTGGCTCTTCATCTCCTAGGGTTAGGTTTTTGGATGTGTAGGGTTTTTGGAATTCCTATTTATCATAAAAAATCCTTCAGAGCCTCATTTTAATCATCTTCTTTCGAATGAGCGCAGTCATCACATCTCTTCTCATAAATAAGCCGCCACCATTCCAACAAGCTTGTTTCCGCTGCATTTTACAGTTTCAGTGTATTTCCCTATTGAATAGAAAACCAGTTTTACTGTATCTCTGTTATTTTGTGTTAAGCACCTTTTAATAATCTGTAGTCATTTCGTTCTGTTCATAAAATCTAGATCAGAGTTGGTTGGCTATTGATATTTCCCTTGAACAAATGAGTGTCTAACTTGACTGTTTAATGTATGGTAATATGTAAGTGTGTGTCATTTTGGCTTGGTGGAACTTATAAATGTATGTAAATGATGTATTTAACTCCTGTGTAAAATGGAATTCTCTTTCTTACCTTCACGGTGTAAATGTTTTAACTCATGAAGTCAAGTTAAGTCTGGATGGCCTACAACCTTGAAAATATTGAGGATTAGGAGGAAAGATTGCAAGACATGGACAAAATATTCACTTAGAAAGGGACAGGAGTGCCCTGGTATATGGAGACTCTTGGTAAGGGTTGATATTTTAAATCCCTATGAGGGGTCACTTGTTTTTAGGTGAAAATCTTGCAGGACATACAATCCTTCACCAAGTTTCCTAAGGAAATATCCTAACGAGTGTAAATGTTAAGTACCTAAATAGATATGTTGATAAATCTCAAAATAAACACTCAATACCAACAAGAATAATCCAAACCATTCACCAAATACTGAACACAAGAAATAGTCAAAACCCTTGAGGTAGGTTAACACCATATATCAATCCTTAAGGAAGGATAAAAATCCTCAAGCAATGCTTGATACATTCACAATATTCTTCACTATGTTTCATTACATTGCTTATACTTCTTTATATAGCTCTGTCTATCTCCTAGGAACCTTCTAGAGAGCCTTCTCACATTTGTTACATTTAACTACCATAATGAGCCTTTATTAATATAGTGGACCTAGTCCACTGTTACACATTATTTTGGTCACCCCTTGATCATGGATGATATGTGTATTACATACTTATTTGTTCCCTGAAACTACTGAATAAATGAAACTTTCTCCGTAAGAAATTGAATCATCTTTCTTTTCTTAAAAACCCTATCAAAGGAGATTGTCACACCCTGCTAAATTCTTGGGGTGCGATGATGCTTGATCGTTGCATGCTACACCAAAATGGGCTACGATGTCGTCATAGGCTGCTTGTGATTAGGGTGTGATGATTCTCAAACAAGGGAAAAAGGTGAAATTATTGAAAGTTCTAGAATGGAATCTTCTAGAATATGAGGTGGCTCTGATCGGTTTGGATATTACTCGCTTCTCTGATTTAGTGGGATCATCCTAATATACTCATCCATCCCTCTTCACCCTATAAAAGGAGGGATCTCTCATGGGAAAGGATAGGTTGGCTTATGCATGAATAATTCTACTAAAGGTTGCACTTGTGACATCTTTTCTTTATCTTTCCAAGTCTAGTTGTGAATACTCTTCATCAAAAGCATTGTAGAAAAGGTGTATGTGTTGAGGAAAAGGGCCATTGGAAGTGACCTTGCAACATCAAGGCATAGGTTTTATTCTCCAATTTCATTAATATAATGCAACAATACATTCATCCCCTATAAAAGTGTCTTCATTTTTATTGTATATCTCCTTGATCTTATACGTAGATTTCATTGGAATATATATAAGGTTGTTCTCTTTATTTGTTGGTTTCTGTCTCTTAAACAGGTCCAATATCCCACAAGTCTAAAGATGGAGCAAGGAAAACACTAGCGAGGATCAAATGATGTTTAAACGATATGTCATTTATCCCTCATCGAACTAGTTTATATCACAATGAAATATAAGGAGAAGCTTGTATTCTGCTCTGTTTTGTTCTAATTTCTTGTTGAAGTTAGGGAGATCAGTTTGTGTCTGCACTTACCGATTTGTCTAGTAAAATCCACCTTACATTGAATGATTACATTCTCATATATTAAATGTCTTCCACTAATAATACATAACCACATTCCCATTGGGTACCTCCATAGGTACCCCATATTACCTCCCTAGGTATACTTCTTTCCATCCCCCTTCACATGTTTCATCCTTGAAACATGAGAATAAACCATACAATATGATCAACTAATCAATGTATCCAATTGGTTCCAATTATGAATATCCATCCATCCTAATGGAAGATGAACATGATGTCCAATTGTTGCCTTGCCACCTTGATCTTGCTCTGCATCATGCCGACATTGCCATGGGATTGGTTCTCTAGCCTGATGCCTTCTTGCAATGTTAGTAGGCCTCCATGTACCTTGAGATTGGTTTCATTTTTTGTGACTTCTTGGTGCATAAGTGTGTTGATTCTCATGCTATTTCCTTGATGATTGTTGTTTCTCTATATGATGTGGATGACAATATACAACAACTGTAGGAATCGGTTCTTTTGTCTTCAAATCTGCAAGATATTGTGCCTTTGATTCAATGACCTCCTTAGCTTCCTGAATGTGTCCTTCCTGTGGTTGTGCTTCATCTCCTTTTGTAGACTCTACCTCTGATTCAAATCCAAACTCTACAATAATTGTTTTGCTGGCCTCCGTGGGGCCATCTTTCTTATTAAGAGACACATTCTGCAATGTGATTTTTTTTTCTTGTACCACAAATTCAAAAACTTCTTTTTCACATTAATATTAATTGTATTGATTGATTCTATCCAAGGATATCCCAAAATAATATCCACTTCATCCATATCCATATCATAAAAATATGAATGCAACACATATTTATCCATACTGAGCTTCAAATCTTTAAAAATTTGAACATTTTTACCCTCAAACTATGTGATGTGGATATTCTTTTCAGGAATTTGCAATCTATTAACCAATTGAACATTGATAAAATTTTGTTCGCAGCTAGGGTTAATAGAAGCAATTGCATTTTCTTTATGAATACATCCATGAACCTGTAATATATATTTTCCACATGAAAACAAACCCTTGGTGATGTTTCTATCCTTACAATTCATATGAGACCATTTGTCTAAAAACAAATTTTCAAATTATTCATCAGAGAGAGCCATCATTTTTTCATAGTCAAGTGAACCCACCAAAGGGCCGCATCACCTTGTAAGCGTATCGGGACTATACCTTTCCAATTTTTCCAAATTGATTTCTCTGGTTTTAGAAATTATTCAATACTAGGGCCATCATCTTTTCCAGTAAATGACATCTTGCTTGGGATAATTATTCAACAAAAACTAGGGTTAAAAATAACTGTTGAATTTAAAATGCTCATAAATTTACTGTAAATCATGGCTTTTCCCCAAAAACCCTGAAAAACTATTGAATTTAAAATGTTCATAAATTTACTTCCCGGACTCTGTTTCGAATGATTTGTTTTTTGAAATTGGGTATTTTTCCGAGAGGAATTCAAATATCCATTTTTTTTGGCCAATGTTTCTCATAAAGTTTCAGATATGAACCTGAAGTGTGTCGCCCTCTTTTTTTTTCTAGAAAAAATCTACAAAAAGAGCCAAAAAATTCTCCCCTTCCTTGGCCAAGGAAAGTTCTCTGATACCAATTGTTAAGTTCCAAAGACCTAAAAAAAAAATACTACAATAGTAATAATATATCTTAATAAAATAACCATACAATATATATGGAACAATATAGAAAACCACCACTTTATTATATCAAAACCCTTGGGGTAGGGCAACACCATACAATGGATCCTATTATGGAAGGGATCCTCTCCTGTTAACTTGCCTCTTCGAGGTGGCTTCCTCCTAATGAGCTTCAACTCCAATTACAATACTTCTCTTCATGTCCCATTACATTTCTTGAACCCTTTTATATAGTTCTACCATCACCTAAGAACATTCTAGAGGAGGAATCTTCTGGAAGTAGAACCTTCTAAGAAGTCTCCTTATATTTATTATATCTAACTACCCATTTATTATATCTAACTACCATAGTGGACCTTGATTAATAATATAGTGGACATAGTCCACCTTACATTGAATGGCCTCGACTATTATCACTATGGGCCCTCTACCCCCCTCACTACCTCTCTAGACCTAGAAGTCCAATGCTCTCGAAAGTTTCATATAACCTTATAAAGGCCAGAGAAAATAACTGGGTTTGCTTAAGTCTTAGATCAGACTGTTACCCTAGAGGAAACTATTGATTCAAGTTGGTTTAGTTCACAGTCATTGATTCGGCGAAGTGAACAGATCCAAAATGTTGGTCGGATGGTGCCATTTCAAAGTGGTTAAGTGAGTTTGTGTTTGAGATTCAATGGGGAGAGTCCTAAATCGACGAGGACCATCAATTTATCAGAGAGTAACTAGAGAGAAATCTGGATCGTTGGATCCAACAAGGACATTGTCAGAGGAAGAGATGTTGGAGGTATGGAAGGAGGATTGTGATAAGATTCTTACAATAGGAGCTTCGAGGACTGTAGATCCATAATGTGGTTGTTACACGTCAAAATTGCTCAGCTGGATAAGTGTCGCATTGTCCTTCTCAATTATCGTAAGTGTCGCATCTTCCCTACAACTTTCGTAAGTGTCGCAAGTTGTTCACTAGTGTCGCAAATGATGTTCAGACATACTGCCATGTCAACGAAACTAAGGAAGCACTTATAACATCTCACATGACTGATTTGAAGGAGGAGAACTGGTTTACTGAAGTCAAACAACTCTTGACACCTGAAAGGAACCCTGAAATGAAGGTTTTGAGGGGGAGCGCTCCCCTACTTCAGCTCCAGGAGTGTTGGAGCTCCCCTATAATGCTTCAGGGAGAGTTATAACGCTCCCCAACCCCCTTTGAAGGAGTGTTGCTCATCTTGAGAGCGTTGGCGCTTCCCCAAGGCTTACCAGGGAGCGCTACAACGCTCCGATGCCCCTTCTAAGGGAGCGTTGCCTAATCTGAGGCAGTAGTTGGCCCGTTGAGGAGAATAAGGGGAGGATATTTCGAGATTAGGAGGCAGTTGTGCTCGAATTCTTAGTTTCATCAAGAGATCCCTGATCTAAGGAGAAGGTTCCCAACTTGTTCTAAAGATAACTCAAGAGGTTAAGCTCCTCTTAACCTATATAAACAGGCTCTATGATGGTGGAAAGGGGGAAGAACTGAAGTTATGAAACTTATGACCTTGGAGGAAACTCACAGTCAGCCAAAGGAGAGTGATCAATGAAGCTGTTGTTATCCAGATTGTGGATCTTTCAAGCAAGGGTTAGATGAAGGGGACTTGACGAAGCTATCGCATTCGCATCTACGATTGTAAGTACTGTTGTCGTTATTCTCATCAATATGACACGCTTGGCCTGTTTCTTTCTAGTTTGTGTCTAATGTCACATGAACTTATCACTAGTTGATAGATCTGTTTTCAAGCTAATATCAATAGAGTAGGAAGCGGTTGTATCTTGTTTTGTCCATAGGATCCAGCGAGGAGCAAAGGATCGAAGCGCAACCAGGAGCGTGCAGGGACAAACATCGATAAAAAGGTACCTCTTTCATCCTTCCTTCTCATGTGTTAGTTTAGATAGATTTGAAAGGAAGTCAGTGTCCATGATAAGCATTTTTCTGTCTAGGGTTAAGGTCAATCTCTAGAGGTGATCTACCTGTCCGCAGGGAGATTTTCCTACAATAGAAACTGGCGACTCCACTGGGGAGATAGCCTCAAATCGAAACCTCTTGTTTGGATTTTTCTCCTCATTGACCTTGTTCTATCCCTTTATTGTTTCAAACCTGGTTCACTCCTCTTGATTAAGTTTCATGAGCTGATTGGCTCCTTACCTCATCATACTCAGCTTAATTGTCGAATTTGAATCCCAATTTTTGGAATTTTTTGACATTTTTGGGGCGTTTAGACCCTGGCGCCCCTGTCCTAGTGTTAACAGAGCACCATTGCTCCCCCATACCTGTACACAAAGCGCTATAACGCTCCTTTCCCTTGGCAATAGAGCGCCAGCCTCTTTTTGGCCAAAAAACCCTCCAGAACTGCCTTTTTTAGGGTTTGCCTTTGTGTTTTTTTGCTAAGTGATCTAGTGAGTCAATTCTTCTTCTTTTTCAGCCCTGACATCTGTCCTTTTTGAAGAATAAATACCTTGTTAGTTGGATCGTGTAGCCTTCTTCACTATTTTCATTGAGTTTTTTCTGTTGAGTGAAGTTTGAAACCCATGCGTTGTTCTTCTCTCCTCATCAGCTGAGTAAAAACCCTGGTGAAGGTCATCAAAGGCCTACAAACCTCTTCATCCTGATTTTGGTCAAGGTTATCGTTCTTCAACTATTGCTTTTGGGTGTGAAGTTTGCTTTTCTCTTTGATTGTTTCTTTTTCTTTCGCTTTTTCGTTTTGATTGCTACGAAAGGGTGTATTGTTTGTGTGACTTTTGCTTGTGCTAGTTTGGTTTTCATTCATACCAAGAAGATAATTAGCAAAGACAAGCATTGTGTTGTATTGATCATCATCCATATGCAAACAATAAAAAATATCTTCATGATTGATTATGCATATTAGAAGGCATTTAAAAAGTTTTTGCATTACATCAGGATTTGATTGAGAAAAGAATCGTTTGAGGACACTCCGTAGTTGTGATTGTTAGTGAAAGAACTCTCTCTCTCCCTTAGCTAGATGTTCATCGAAAGGAAATGACTGCTTATCATGTTTGATGCATTCTTTGGGTCTGAGTCATAATTCCATTTGTTTCACTTCCATGCACCCCTTTGCGTAAAGAACAACCATAAAAAAAATCAACGCTAATTAAAAGTTATCTAGAACTTTTTCTTTTCTAGGGTCCTCCACCAACAGTAGACTAGGATTAGTAATTTGGATTAGGGCTATGAGCATAACTCTCCAAAGTTTTTAAAACAAACAGTAGCATCCTGAGTTAGGGAGAGTAAATCCAGTTATCGTATAAGTCTACCTGGGAGCCCCCTCTCACACAGGGGTTACGCATGAGGTCGCATTCGGGTAAGCTACGGGGACTAACCCTCCGTGGTTTAACTGATTGTGGTGGTTGGATCGTATTATGGGGGTCACTTTGAGGTAAATCCACAATTACTGCGTAGAAGCCTTTTAGTTGATTTCAGGCTTGATACCCTGCCCGTACGTTCGGATCGGACTGTCGACTGTTCCCGCCCAGGGGATGACTGCGAATTGGTAACCTTAGTGGCCATAATATTTAGGGTCTTACATAAGGTGACGGTGACGGGAAGTCTCACTGTACCTGGAGCAGACATTGGTCAAACTCACTCGGGCTCCTTGGAGGGTAAATCCACAATTACTACGTGGAAGCTTGCACCAAGGCGTAAGTCTGTTAAGCAGGTCGCCATTGTAACTGTTCCACCCTATCCCCGCCCCTTCTGGACTTGATCATGCAACGTTGGATTTCATCACCAACTAGTACGGTCATCAAAAGAAGGTCATGTTTGCTTGGTTGTGATTCTTAGATTTTGCTTGGTGTGTTGCTTCTTTTCGCTAGTTGGCCATAGATTTCTTTTGTCGACTCTTCTCTGCCAACATCGACCCTCCACGCTGCTCGCGAAGGCTACAGGGACTTCCTCCAAAGAATATGGAAGGAAACACCCCTTTACCCCCTCATTCTACGGAGGAATCTCCTCAATAGAGCGAGGTTCATAATGCTACGATTTCTCAGGAAGAAGTTCCCATCCCTCTGGAGAATTTCCGAATTGTCTCAGAATCTCCGGAAGCTTATCACATTTCGGAGGGATACGAACGACAGATTCTCCACCTGAATTCCACTGGAGAATTTGTTGTCATCAACCCTTCTGACATTCCGGCTGGGTCTTCTCAAAACCCTTTAGCCAGTGACCCTTTTTGGACTGCGGACGTTGTTCGGAGCCCACCACGCTTGGTGCGAGATATTTATGGAACAGGAGAAGGTGCCGATGCACCCTTCTCCTATACTGTACCCCCAAATCACTTCACCGGTACTACCACTTTTACAACCACACCAACCGTTGGTCCGAACATACCGTCCGTTGGCCCAAGGCCTACAATTCCCCTCCAGACAACCCATTCGACAATGGATCCACACATCCCGACTATCCCTGTCGGTAATGCGGTAGTTAATCAAGCCCCGATTGGCACACCTGTAACACCAATAACTACACTCCCTTTTGTATTTAGGGCATTGAATGCTTCCGCTACCACCACTGCCCAAACCAATACCCAAATTGTACCGGGAAGTTCCATACCTATCCAACAACCCGGAGGGACTGGTCTTGGTGGTCCTAACCCGATCGGTGGCACCGGTCAGTCATTGGCACCTAGCTTTCAAATCCCGGGAACTCTTCCTCAAACTGGGGGGCATCCTCCCTCCGAAGGACAAATTCCATTCGGAGGGAACCCTAATGCAAGGGGGAATCCTCCCACTGGAGGACAAATTCCATTCGGGGGGCACCCTCACGCTGGGGGGCAACTTCAATACGGAGTACACCATCAACCACAAGGACAAAATGTGTCCGCCGCACCCAATCCGTGGAGCATCCCTTTTCAAGGAAACCCACATGCCTTCACAGGACAGAATGTTCAGACTCCACAACAACCCCCTTATGGACAAATGCCAAACCCACCCCATAATCCACAAAACCCATCTGGTTATCCTCCGCTCACCAACACTTCTCAAAACATCTCAAATCCTATGTACCTTGGTCAAAACCAATCTCACATGAGAGGGCCCACGAGTTATAATTATCCACATAACCCAGTATTGGGCCCCACTGGTGTCCCTTTGCCACACCAGCATTACCCACAGGTTAACCGACAACTACCTTTTCTAGCCACCCTGGACCTTCCAGACTTGTCTCGGTTAACGAATGATCCCATTTATCATTCTCCGGTTTGGCCAGCCATTCCAGCTAAACTTCCTTCTGATATCCCAAAATTCGAAGGAAAGCCTGGAGAAGACCCAAACAACCACGTGATGACCTTCCATTTGTGGTGTTCATCCAACTCCCTCATGGACGATTCGATTCGTTTACGTCTTTTCCAACAAATGCTTATGGGTTCCGCAGTGAAATGGTATATTGAATTACCACGCGCATCCTTTCACGACTTCAACTCCCTTGCCATGTCCTTCCTCACACACTTTCAACTACCCATTCGATACGAGACAGGTACTGAACTATTAACCTCTCTTCGTCAGACAACTTCCATACATATCTCCGATCATATCCATGAATGGAGATGGCGACGAAGGCTAATCAAAGCGGTCATTCCCGACCAATTGTTAGTGGAATGGTTCACGAAATCCCTATTACCCCAGATTGCTCGTGATGTTTCCATGGGTGGCGTAGTCACCGAGGAAGAAGCCATCGCCCGGGCTCAGTACTTAGACTTAGTCTATTCACAATCTGGTACTCTATATGAGTTGATACCGAACGCTACCCGTGCCACTAATGACCCATCCAAACCATCGACTGCTTCGCATGCGGATGGAGTTATTGGCTCCATCAAAACTCAAT